>CAJVSB020000924.1:0-180000 GCA_911865555.2 Thlaspi arvense | reverse complement strand
ATGGGATAACATCTCTCGATGATAGCCGAGAGACATGTACTGCGGTAAGGCAACGATCGAGGGACATGTTCGGATGGGATAACATCCCTTGATGATAGCCGAGGGACATGTACCGCGGTAAGGCAATGATCGAGGGACATGTTCGGATGGGATACAATATCACAGATATTGCCGAGGAACAAGTACCGCGGTAAGGCAATGATCGAGGGACATGTTCGGATGGGATAACATCTCTCGATGATAGCCGAGGGACATGTACCACGGTAAGGCTATGATCAAGGGACATGTTCGGATGGGATAACATCCCTCGATCATAGCCGAGGGACATGTACCGCGGTAAGGCAATGATCGAGGGACATTTTCGGATGGGATACAATATCTCGGATATAGCCGAGGAACATGTACAGCAGTAAGGCAATGATCGAGGGACATGTTCGGATGGGATAACATACCTCGATCATAGCCGAGGGACATGTACAACGGTAAGGCAATGATCGAGGGAAATGTTCGGAGGGGATAACATCTCTCGATGATAGCCGAGGGACATGTACCGCGGTAAGGCTATGATCAAGGGACATGTTCGGATGGGATAACATACCTCGATCATAGCCAAGGGACTTGTACCGCGATAAGGCAATGATCGAGGGACATGTTCGGATGGGATACAATATCTCGGATATAGAAGAGGAACATGTACTGCAGTAAGGCAATGCTCGAGGGACATGTTCGGATGGGATAAACACCCTCGATTATAGCCGAGGGACATGTACAGCGGTAAAGCAATGATCGAGGGACATGTTCGGATGGGATAACATCCCTTGATGATAAGCCGAGGGACACGTACCGCGGTAAGGCAATGATCGAGGGACATGTTCGGATGGGATAATATCTCTCGATGATAGCCGAGGGACATGTACCACGGAAAGGCAATGATCGAGGGACATGTTGGGATGGGATACAATATCTCGGATATGGCCGAGGAGAATGTACCGCGGTATGGCAATGATCGAGGGAAATGTTCGGATAGGATAACATCTCTCGATGATAGCCGAGAGACATGTACCGCGGTAAGGCAATTATCGAGGGACATGTTCGGATGGGATAACATCTCTCGATGATAGCCGAGGGACATGTACCGCGGTAAGGCAATGATCGAGGGACATGTTCGGATGGGATAACATCCCTCGATGATAGCCGAGGGACATGTACCGCGGTAAGGCAATAATCGAGGGACATGTTCGGATGGGATAACATCCCTCGATCATAGCCAAGGGACATTTACCGCGGTAAGGCAATGATCGAGGGACATGTTCGGATGAGATAACATCCCTCCATGATAAGCCGAGGGAGATGTACCGCGGTAAGGCAATGATCGAGGGACATGTTCGGATGGGATAATATCTCTCGATGATAGCCGAGGGACATGTACCGTGGAAAGGCAATGATCGAGGGACTTGTTTGGATGGGATTCAATATCTCGGATATAGCCGAGGAAAATGTACCGCGGCAAGGCAATGATCGAGGGACATGTTCGGATGGGATAACATCTCTCGATGATAGCCGAGAGACATGTCCCGCGGTAAGGCAATGATCAAGGGACATGTACCGCTGTAAGGCTATGATCAAGGGACATGTTCGGATGGGATAACATCCCTCGGTCATAGCCGAGGGACATGTACCGCGGTAAGGCAATGATCGAGGGACATGTTTGGATGGGATACAATATCTTGGATATAGCCGAGGAACATGTACCGCAGTAAGACAATGATCGAGGGACATGTTCGGCTGGGATAACATCCCTTGATCATAGCCGAGGGACATGTACAGCGGTAAGGCAATGATCGAGGGACATGTTCGTATGGGATAACATCCCTCGATGATAAGCCGAGGGACATGTACCGCAGTAAGGCAATGATCGAGGGACATGTTCGGATGGGATAATATATCTCGATGATAGCCGAGGGACATGTACCGCGGAAAGGTAATGATCGAAGGACATGTTCGGATGGGATACAATATCTTGGCTATAGCCGAGGAAAATGTACCGCGGCAAGGCAATGATCGAGGGACATGTTCAGATGGGATAACATCTCTCGATGATAGCCAAGAGACATGTCCCGCGGTAAGGCAATGATCGAGGGACATGTTCGGATGGGATAACATCTCTCGATGATAGCTGAGAGACATGTACCGCGGTAAGGCAACGATCGAGGGACATGTTCGGATGGGATAACATCCCTTTATGATAGCCGAGGGACATGTACCGCGGTAAGGCAATGATCGAGGGACATGTTCGGATGGGATACAATATCACAGATATTGCCGAGGAACAAGTACCGCGGTAAGGCAATGATCGAGGGACATGTTCGGATGGGATAACATCTCTCGATGATAGCCGAGGGACATGTACCGCGGTAAGGCTATGATCAAGGGACATGTTCGGATGGGATAACATCCCTCGATCATAACCGAGGGACATGTACCGCGGTGAGGCAATGATCGAGGGACATTTTCGGATGGGATACAATATCTCGGATATAGCCGAGGAACATGTACAGCAGTAAGGTAATGATCAAGGGACATGTTCGGATGGGATAACATCCCTCGATCATAGCCGAGGGACATGTACAGCGTAAAGGCAATGATCGAGGGAAATGTTCGGAGGGGATAACATCTCTCGATGATAGCCGAGGGACATGTACCGCGGTAAGGCAATGATCGAGGGACATGTTCGGATGGGATAATAGCTGTCGATGATAGTCAAGGGTCATGTACCGCGGTAAGGCAATGATCGAGGGACATGTTCGGATGGAATAACATCTCTCGATGATAGCCGAGGGACATGTACCGCGGTAAGGCAATGAACGAGGGACATGTTCGGATGGGATAACATCCCTCGATGATAGCTGAGGGACATGTACCGCGGTAAGGCAATGATCGAGGGACATGTTCGGATTGGATAACATCCCTCGATCATAGCCGAGGGACATGTACCGCGGTAAGGCAATGATCGAGGGACATGTTCGGATGGGATAACATCTCTCGATGATAGCCGAGGGACATGTAACGCGGTAAGGCAATAATCGAGGGAAATGTTCGGATGGGATAACATCCCTCGATAATAGCCGAGGGACATTTACCGCGGTAAGGCAATGATCGAGGGACATGTTCGGATGGGATAACATCTCTCGAAGATAGTCGAGGGACATGTACCACGGTAAGGCAATGATCGAGGGACATGTTCGGATGGGATAACATCCCTCGATCATAGCCGAGGGACATGTACCGCGGTAAGGCAATGATCGAGGGACATGTTCGGATGGGATAACATCTCTCGATGATAGCCGAGGGACATGTAACGCGGTAAGGCAATGATCGAGGGACATGTTCGGATGGAATAACATCTCTCGATGATAGCCGAGGGACATGTACCGCGGTAAGGCAATGAACGAGGGACATGTTCGGATGGGATAACATCCCTCGATGATAGCTGAGGGACATGTACCGCGGTAAGGCAATGATCGAGGGACATGTTCGGATGGGATAACATCCCTCGATCATAGCCGAGGGACATGTACCTCGGTAAGGCAATGATCGAGGGACATGTTCGGATGGGATAACATCTCTCGATGATAGCCGAGGGACATGTAACGCGGTAAGGCAATAATCGAGGGAAATGTTCGGATGGGATAACATCCCTCGATAATAGCCGAGGGACATTTACCGCGGTAAGGCAATGATCGAGGGACATGTTCGGATGGGATAACATCTCTCAAAGATAGTCGAGGGACATGTACCACGGTAAGGCAATGATCGAGGGACATGTTCGGATGGGACAGCATCCCTCGATGATACCGAGGGACATGTACCGCGGTAAGGCAATGATCGAGGGACATGTTCGGATGGGATAACATCTCTCGATTATAGCCGAGGGACATGTACCGCGGTAAGGCAATGATCGAGGGACATGTTCGGATGGGATAACATCTCTCGATGATAGCCGAGGGATATGTACTGCGGTAAGGTAATGATCAAGGGACATGTTCGGATGGGATAATATCTCTCGATGATAGCCGAGGGACATGTACCGCGGAAAGGCAATGATCGAGGGACATGTTCGGATGGGATACAATATCTCGGATATAGCCGACGAACATGTACAGCAGTAAGGAAATGATTGAGGGACATGCTCAGATGGGATAACATCCCTCGATCATAGCCGAGGGACATGTAAATCGGTAAGGCAATGATCGCGGGACATATTCCGATGGGATAACATCTCTTGATGATAGCCGAGGGACATTTACCGCTCTAAGGCTATGATCAAGGGACATGTTCGGATGGGATAACATCCCTCGATCATAGCCGAGGGACATGTACCGCGGTAAGGCAATGATTGAGGGACATGTTCGGATGGGATACAATATCTCGGATATAGCCGAGGAACATGTACTGCAGTAAGACAATGATCGAGGGACATGTTCGGATGGGATAACATCCCTCGATCATAGCCGAGGGACATGTACAGCGGTAAGGCAATGATCGAGGGACATGTTCGGATGGGATAACATCTCTCGATGATAGCCGAGGGACATGTACCGCGGTAAGGCTATGATCAAGGGACATGTTCGGATGGGATAACATCCCTCGATCATAGCCGAGGGCCATGTACCACGGTAAGGCAATGATCGAGGGACATTTTCGGATGGGATACAATATCTCGGATATAGCCGAGGAGCATGTACCGCAGTAAGGCAATGATCGAGGGACATGTTCGGATGGGATAACATCCCTCGATCATAACCGAGGACATGTACAGCGGTAAGGCAATGATCGAGGGACATGTTCGGATGGGATAACATCCCTTGATGATAAGCCGAGGGACATATACCGCGCTCAGGCAATGATCGAGGGACATGTTCGGATGGGATAATATTTCTCGATGATAGCCGAGGAACATGTACCACGGAAAGGCAATGATCGAGGGACATGTTCGGATGGGATACAATATCTCGGATATAGCCGAGGAAAATGTACAGCGGTAGGGCAATGATCGAGGGACATGTTCGGATGGGTTACAATATCTCGGATATAGCCGAGGAGAATGTACCGCGGTATGGAAATGATCGAGGGATATGTTCGGATAGGATAACATCTCTCGATGATAGCCGAGAGACATGTACCGCCGTAAGGCAATGATCGAGGGACATGTTCGGATGGGATAACATCTCTCTATGATAGCCGAGGGACATGTACCGCGGTAAGGCAATGATCGAGGGACATGTTCGGATGGGATAACATGCCTCGATGATAGCCGAGGGACATGTACCGCGGTCAGGCAATGATCGAGGGACATGTTTGGATGGGATAATATCTCTCGATGATAGCCGAGGGACATGTACCGCAGAAAGGCTATGATCGAGGGACATGTTCGGTTGGGATACAATATCTCGGATATAGCCGAGGAAAATGTACTGCGGTAGGGCAATGATCGAGGGACATGTTCGGATGGGTTACAATATCTCGGATATAGCCGAGGAGAATGTACCGCGGTATGGAAATGATCGAGGGACATGTTCGGATAGGATAACATCTCTCGATGATAGCCGAGAGACATGTACCGCGGTAAGGTAATGATCGAGGGACATGTTCGGATGGGATAACATCTCTCTATGATAGCCGAGGGACATGTACCGCGGTAAGGCAATGATCGAGGGACATGTTCGGATGGGATAACATCTCTCTATGATAGCCGAGGGACATGTACCGTGGTAAGGCAATGATCGAGGGACATGTTCGGATGGGATAACATCTCTTGATGATAGCCGAGGGACATGTACCGCGGCAAGGCAATGATCGAGGGACATGTTCGGATGGGATAACATCCCTCGATCATAGCCGAGGGACATGTACCGCGGTAAGGCAATGAACGAGGGACATGTTTGGATGGGATAACATCTCTCGATCATAGCCGAGGGACATGTACCGCGGTAAGGCAATGATCGAGGGACATGTTTGGATGGGATAACATCTCTCGATGATAGCCGAGGGACATGTACCGCGGTAAGGCAATGATCGAGGGACATGTTCAGATGGGATAACATCTATCGATGATAGTCGAGGGACATGTACCGCGGTAAGGCAATGATCGAGGGACATGTTCGGATGGGATATCATCCCTCGATGATAGCCGAGGGATATGTACCGCGGTAAGGCAATGATCGAGGAACATGTTCAGATGGGATAACATCCCTCGATGATAGCCGAGGGACATGTACCGCGGTAAGGCAATAATCGAGGGACATGTTCGGATGGGATAACATCCCTCGATCATAGCCGAGGGACATTTACCGCGGTAAGGCAATGATCGAGGGACATGTTCGGATGGGATAACATCTCTCGATGATAGCCGAGGGACATGCACCGCGGTAAGGCAATGATCAAGGAACATGTTCGGATGAAATAACATCTCTCGATTATAGCCGAGGGACATGTACCGCGGTAAGGCAATGATCGAGGGACATCTTCGGATGGGATACCATCCCTCGATGATAGCCGAGGGACACGTACTGCAGTAAGGCAATGATCGAGGGACATGTTCGGATTGGATAACATCTCTCGATGATAGCCGAGGGACATGTACCGCGGTAAGGCAATGATCGAGGGACATGTTTGGATGGGGTAAAATCCCTCGATGATAGCCGAGGGACATCTACCGCGGTAAGGCAATGATCGAGGGACATGTTCAGATGGGATAACATCTCTCGATGATAGCCGACGGACATGTACCGCAGTAAGGCAATGATCGAGGGACATGTTCGGATGGGATAACATCCCTCGATGATAGCCGAGGGACATGTACCGCGGTCAGGCAATGATCGAGGGACATGTTCGGATGGGATAATATCTCTCGATGATAGCCGAGGGACATGTACCGCGGAAAGGCAATGATCGAGGGACATGTTCGGATGGGATAACATCTCTCGATGATAGTCGAGGGACATGTACCGCAGTAAGGCAATGATCGAGGGACATGTTCGGATGGGATAACATCCCTCGATGATAGCCGAGGGACATGTACCGCGGTAAGGCAATGATCGAGGGACATGTTCGGATGGGATAACATCCCTTGATGATAGCCGAGGGACATGTACCGCGGTAAGGCAATAATCGAGGGACATGTTCGGATGGGATAACATCCCTCGATCATAGCCGAGGGACATTTACCGCGGTAAGGCAATGATCGAGGGACATGTTCGGATGGGATAACATCTCTCGATGATAGTCGAGGGACATGTACCGCGGTAAGGCAATAATCGAGGGACATGTTCGGATGGGATAACATCCCTCGATCATAGCCGAGGGACATGTACCGCGGTAAGGCAATGATCGAGGGACATGTTCGGATGGGATAACATCCCTTGATGATAGCCGAGGGACATGTACCGCGGTAAGGCAATAATCGAGGGACATGTTCGGATGGGATAACATCCCTCGATCATAGCCGAGGGACATTTACCGCGGTAAGGCAATGATCGAGGGACTTGTTCGGATGGGATAACATCTCTCGATGATAGTCGAGGGACATGTACCGCAGTAAGGCAATGATCGAGGGACATGTTCGGATGGGATAACATCCCTCGATGATAGCCGAGGGACATGTACCGCGGTCAGGCAATGATCGAGGGACATGTTCGGATGGGATAATATCTCTCGATGATAGCCGAGGGACATGTACCGCGGAAAGGCTATGATCGAGGGACATGTTCGGTTGGGATACAATATCTTGGATATAGCCAAGGAAAATGTACTGCGGTAGGGCAATGATCGAGGGACATGTTCGGATGGGTTACAATATCTCGGATATAGCCGAGGAGAATGTACCGCGGTATGGAAATGATCGAGGGACATGTTCGGATAGGATAACATCTCTCGATGATAGCCGAGAGACATGTACCGCGGTAAGGTAATGATCGAGGGACATGTTCGGATGGGATAACATCTCTCTATGATAGCCGAGGGACATGTACCGCGGTAAGGCAATGATCGAGGGACATGTTCGGATGGGATAACATCTCTCTATGATAGCCGAGGGACATGTACCGCGGTAAGGCAATGATCGAGGGACATGTTCGGATGGGAAACAATATCTCGGATATAGCCGACGAACATGTACCGCAGTAAGGAAATGATCGAGGGACATGTTCGGATGGGATAACATCCCTCGATCATAGCCGAGGGACATGTACAGCGGTAAGGAATGATCGACGGACATGTTCTGATGGGCTAACATCCCTCGATGATAAGCCGAGGGACATGTACCGCGGTATGGCAATGATCGAGGGACATGTTCGGATGGGATAATATCTCTCGATGATAGCCGAGGGACATGTACCGCGGAAAGGAAATGATCGAGGGACATGTTCGGATGGGATACAATATCTCGGATATAGCCGAGGAGAATGTACCGCGGTATGGCAATGATCGAGGGACATGTTCGTATAGGATAACATCTCTCGATGATAGCCGAGAGACATGTACCGCGGTAAGGCAATGATCGAGGGACATGTTCGGATGGGATAACATCTCTCGATGATAGCCGAGGGACATGTACCGCGGTAAGGCAATGATCGAGGGACAATGTTCGGATGGGATAACATCCCTCGATGATAGCCGAGGGACATGTACCGCGGTAAGGCAATAATCGAGGAACATGTTCGGATGGAATAACATCCCTCGATCATAGCCGAGGGACATTTACCGCGGTAAGGCAATGATCGAGCGACATGTTCGGATGGGATAACATCCCTCGATGATAGGCGAGGGATACGTACCGCAGTAAGGAAATGATCGAGGGACATGTTCGGATGGGATAACATCTCTCGATGATAGCCGAGGGACATGTACCGCGGTAAGGCAATGATCGAGGGACATGTTTGGATGGGGTAACATCCCTCGATGATAGCCGAGGGACATGTACCGCGGTAAGGCAATGATCGAGGGACATGTTCAGATGGGATAACATCTCTCGATGATAGCCGAGGGACATGTACCGTGGTAAGGCAATGATCGAGGGACATGTTCGGATGGGAGAACATCTCTCGATGATAGTCGAGGGACATGTACCGCAGTAAGGCAATGATCGAGGGACATGTTCGGATGGGATAACATCCCTCGATGATAGCCGAGGGACATGTACCGCGGTAAGGCAATGATCGAGGGACATGTTTGGATGGGGTAACATCCCTCGATGATAGCCGAGGGACATGTACCGCGGTAAGGCAATGATCGAGGGACATGTTCAGATGGGATAACATCTCTCGATGATAGCCGAGGGACATGTACCGTGGTAAGGCAATGATCGAGGGACATGTTCGGATGGGATAACATCTCTTGATGATAGCCGAGGGACATGTACCGCGGCAAGGCAATGATCGAGGGACATGTTCGGATGGGATAACATCCCTCGATCATAGCCGAGGGACATGTACCGCGGTAAGGCAATGAACGAGGGACATGTTTGGATGGGATAACATCTCTCGATCATAGCCGAGGGACATGTACCGCGGTAAGGCAATGATCGAGGGACATGTTTGGATGGGATAACATCTCTCGATGATAGCCGAGGGACATGTACCGCGGTAAGGCAATGATCGAGGGACATGTTCGGATGGGATAACATCTATCGATGATAGTCGAGGGACATGTACCGCGGTAAGGCAATGATCGAGGGACATGTTCGGATGGGATATCATCCCTCGATGATAGCCGAGGGATATGTACCGCGGTAAGGCAATGATCGAGGGAACATGTTCAGATGGGATAACATCCCTCGATGATAGCCGAGGGACATGTACCGCGGTAAGGCAATAATCGAGGGACATGTTCGGATGGGATAACATCCCTCGATCATAGCCGAGGGACATTTACCGCGGTAAGGCAATGATCGAGGGACATGTTCGGATGGGATAACATCTCTCGATGATAGCCGAGGGACATGCACCGCGGTAAGGCAATGATCGAGGAACATGTTCGGATGAAATAACATCTCTCGATTATAGCCGAGGGACATGTACCGCGGTAAGGCAATGATCGAGGGACATCTTCGGATGGGATACCATCCCTCGATGATAGCCGAGGGACACGTACTGCAGTAAGGCAATGATCGAGGGACATGTTCGGATGGGATAACATCTCTCGATGATAGCCGAGGGACATGTACCGCGGTAAGGCAATGATCGAGGGACATGTTTGGATGGGGTAAAATCCCTCGATGATAGCCGAGGGACATCTACCGCGGTAAGGCAATGATCGAGGGACATGTTCAGATGGGATAACATCTCTCGATGATAGCCGAGGGACATGTACAGTGGTAAGGCAATGATCGAGGGACATGTTCGGATGGGATAACATCTCTCGATGATAGCCGAGGGACATGTACCGCGGCAAGGCAATGATCGAGGGACATGTTCGGATGGGATAACATCCCTCGATCATAGCCGAGGGACATGTACCGCGGTAAGGCAATGATCGAGGGACATGTTTGGATGGGATAACATCTCTCGATCATAGCCGAGGGACATGTACCGCGGTAAGGCAATGATCGAGGGACATGTTTGGATGGGATAACGTCTCTCGATGATAGCCGAGGGACATGTACCGCGGTAATGCAATGATCGACGGATGGGATAACATCCCTCGATGATAGCCTAGGGACATGTACCGCAGTAAGGCAATGATCGAGGGACATGTTCGGATGGGATAACATCTCTAGATGATAGCCGAGGGACATGTACCGCGGTAAGGCAATGATCGAGGGACATGTTCGGATGGGATAACATCCCTCGATGATAGCCGAGGGACATGTACCGCGGTAAGACAATGATCGAGGGACATGTTCAGATTGGATAACATCTCTCGATGATAGCCGAGGGACATGTACCGCGGTAAGGCAATGATCGAGGGACAATTTCGGGTGGGATAACATCTCTTGATGATAGCCGAGGGCCATGTACCGCGGTAAGGCAATGATCGAGGGACATGTTATGATGGGATAACATCCCTCGATCATAGCCGAGGGACATGTACCCGCGGTAAGGCAATGATCGAGGGACATGTTCGGATGGGATAACATCTCTCGATGATAGTCGAGGGACATGTACCGCAGTAAGGCAATGATCGAGGGACATGTTCGGATGGGATAACATCCCTCGATGATAGCCGAGGGACATGTACCGCGGTAAGGCAATGATCGAGGGACATGTTCGGATGGGATAACATCCCTCGATCATAGCCGAGGGACATTTACTGCGGTAAGGCAATGATCGAGGGACATGTTCGGATGGGATAACATCTCTCGATGATAGTCGAGGGACATGTACCGCGGTAAGGCAATGATCGAGGGACATGTTCGGATGGGATATCATCCCTCGATGATAGCCGAGGGACATGTACCGCCGTAAGGCAATGATCGAGGGACATGTTCGGATGGGATACAATATCTCGGATATAGCCGAGGAGAATGTACCGCGGTATGGCAATGATCGAGGGACATGTTCGTATAGGATAACATCTCTCGATGATAGCCGAGAGACATGTACCGCGGTAAGGCAATGATCGAGGGACATGTTCGGATGGGATAACATCTCTCGATGATAGCCGAGGGACATGTACCGCGGTAAGCCAATGATCGAGGGACAATGTTCGGATGGGATAACATCCCTCGATGATAGCCGAGGGACATGTACCGCGGTAAGGCAATAATCGAGGAACATGTTCGGATGGAATAACATCCCTCGATCATAGCCGAGGGACATTTACCGCGGTAAGGCAATGATCGAGCGACATGTTCGGATGGGATAACATCCCTCGATGATAGGCGAGGGATACGTACCGCAGTAAGGAAATGATCGAGGGACATGTTCGGATGGGATAACATCTCTCGATGATAGCCGAGGGACATCTACCGCGGTAAGGCAATGATCGAGGGACATGTTTGGATGGGGTAACATCCCTCGATGATAGCCGAGGGACATGTACCGCGGTAAGGCAATGATCGAGGGACATGTTCAGATGGGATAACATCTCTCGATGATAGCCGAGGGACATGTACCGTGGTAAGGCAATGATCGAGGGACATGTTCGGATGGGATAACATCTCTTGATGATAGCCGAGGGACATGTACCGCGGCAAGGTAATGATCGAGGGACATGTTCGGATGGGATAACATCCCTCGATCATAGCCGAGGGACATGTACCGCGGTAAGGCAATGAACGAGGGACATGTTTGGATGGGATAACATCTCTCGATCATAGCCGAGGGACATGTACCGCGGTAAGGCAATGATCGAGGGACATGTTTGGATGGGATAACATCTCTCGATGATAGCCGAGGGACATGTACCGCGGTAAGGCAATGATCGAGGGACATGTTCGGATGGGATAACATCTATCGATGATAGTCGAGGGACATGTACCGCGGTAAGGCAATGATCGAGGGACATGTTCGGATGGGATATCATCCCTCGATGATAGCCGAGGGATATGTACCGCGGTAAGGCAATGATCGAGGAACATGTTCAGATGGGATAACATCCCTCGATGACAGCCGAGGGACATGTACCGCGGTAAGGCAATAATCGAGGGACATGTTCGGATGGGATAACATCCCTCGATCATAGCCGAGGGACATTTACCGCGGTAAGGCAATGATCGAGGGACATGTTCGGATGGGATAACATCTCTCGATGATAGCCGAGGGACATGCACCGCGGTAAGGCAATGATCGAGGAACATGTTCGGATGAAATAACATCTCTCGATTATAGCCGAGGGACATGTACCGCGGTAAGGCAATGATCGAGGGACATCTTCGGATGGGATACCATCCCTCGATGATAGCCGAGGGACACGTACTGCAGTAAGGCAATGATCGAGGGACATGTTCGGATGGGATAACATCTCTCGATGATAGCCGAGGGACATGTACCGCGGTAAGGCAATGATCGAGGGACATGTTTGGATGGGGTAAAATCCCTCGATGATAGCCGAGGGACATGTACCGCGGTAAGGCAATGATCGAGGGGACATGTTCAGATGGGATAACATCTCTCGATGATAGCCGAGGGACATGTACAGTGGTAAGGCAATGATCGAGGGACATGTTCGGATGGGATAACATCTCTCGATGATAGCCGAGGGACATGTACCGCGGCAAGGCAATGATCGAGGGACATGTTCGGATGGGATAACATCCCTCGATCATAGCCGAGGGACATGTACCGCGGTAAGGCAATGATCGAGGGACATGTTTGGATGGGATAACATCTCTCGATCATAGCCGAGGGACATGTACCGCGGTAAGGCAATGATCGAGGGACATGTTTGGATGGGATAACATCTCTCGATGATAGCCGAGGGACATGTACCGCGGTAATGCAATGATCGACGGATGGGATAACATCCCTCGATGATAGCCTAGGGACATGTACCGCAGTAAGGCAATGATCGAGGGACATGTTCGGATGGGATAACATCTCTAGATGATAGCCGAGGGACATGTACCGCGGTAAGGCAATGATCGAGGGACATGTTCGGATGGGATAACATCCCTCGATGATAGCCAAGGGACATGTACCGCGGTAAAGACAATGATCGAGGGACATGTTCAGATTGGATAACATCTCTCGATGATAGCCGAGGGACATGTACCGCGGTAAGGCAATGATCGAGGGACAATTTCGGGTGGGATAACATCTCTTGATGATAGCCGAGGGCCATGTACCGCGGTAAGGCAATGATCGAGGGACATGTTATGATGGGATAACATCCCTCGATCATAGCCGAGGGACATGTACCGCGGTAAGGCAATGATCGAGGGACATGTTCGGATGGGATAACATCTCTCGATGATAGTCGAGGGACATGTACCGCAGTAAGGCAATGATCGAGGGACATGTTCGGATGGGATAACATCCCTCGATGATAGCCGAGGGACATGTACCGCGGTAAGGCAATGATCGAGGGACATGTTCGGATGGGATAACATCCCTCGATCATAGCCGAGGGACATTTACTGCGGTAAGGCAATGATCGAGGGACATGTTCGGATGGGATAACATCTCTCGATGATAGTCGAGGGACATGTACCGCGGTAAGGCAATGATCGAGGGACATGTTCGGATGGGATATCATCCCTCGATGATAGCCGAGGGACATGTACCGCCGTAAGGCAATGATCGAGGGACATGTTCGGATGGGATAACATCTCTCGATGATAGTCGAGGGACATGTACCGCGGTAAGGCAATGATCGAGGGACATGTTCGGATGGGATATCATCCCTCGATGATAGCCGAGGGATATGTACCGCGGTAAGGCAATGATCGAGGGACATGTTCGGATGGGATAACATCTCTCGATGATAGCCGAGGGACATGTACCGCGGTAAGGCAATGATCGAGGGAAATGTACGGATGGGATAACATCTCTCGATCATAGCCGAGGGACATGTACCGCGGTAAGGCAATGATCAAGGGACATGTTCGGATGGGATAACATCTCTCGATGATAGCCGAGGGACATGCACCGCGGTAAGGCAATGATCGAGGAACATATTCGGATGAAATAACATCTCTCGATTATAGCCGAGGGACATGTACCGCGGTAAGGCAATGATCGAGGGACATCTTCGGATGGGATACCATCCCTCGATGATAGCCGAGGGACACGTACTGCAGTAAGGCAATGATCGAGGGACATGTTCGGATGGGATAACATCTCTCGATGATAGCCGAGGGACATGTACCGCGGTAAGGCAATGATCGAGGGACATGTTTGGATGGGGTAAAATCCCTCGATGATAGGCGAGGGATACGTACCGCAGTAAGGAAATGATCGAGGGACATGTTCGGATGGGATAACATCTCTCGATGATAGCCGAGGGACATGTACCGCGGTAAGGCAATGATCGAGGGACATGTTTGGATGGGGTAACATCCCTCGATGATAGCCGAGGGACATGTACCGCGGTAAGGCAATGATCGAGGGACATGTTCAGATGGGATAACATCTCTCGATGATAGCCGAGGGACATGTACCGTGGTAAGGCAATGATCGAGGGACATGTTCGGATGGGATAACATCTCTTGATGATAGCCGAGGGACATGTACCGCGGCAAGGCAATGATCGAGGGACATGTTCGGATGGGATAACATCCCTCGATCATAGCCGAGGGACATGTACCGCGGTAAGGCAATGAACGAGGGACATGTTTGGATGGGATAACATCTCTCGATCATAGCCGAGGGACATGTACCGCGGTAAGGCAATGATCGAGGGACATGTTTGGATGGGATAACATCTCTCGATGATAGCCGAGGGACATGTACCGCGGTAAGGCAATGATCGAGGGACATGTTCGGATGGGATAACATCTATCGATGATAGTCGAGGAATATGTACCGCGGTAAGGCAATGATCGAGGGACATGTTCGGATGGGATATCATCCCTCGATGATAGCCGAGGGATATGTACCGCGGTAAGGCAATGATCGAGGAACATGTTCAGATGGGATAACATCCCTCGATGATAGCCGAGGGACATGTACCGCGGTAAGGCAATAATCGAGGGACATGTTCGGATGGGATAACATCCCTCGATCATAGCCGAGGGACATTTACCGCGGTAAGGCAATGATCGAGGGACATGTTCGGATGGGATAACATCTCTCGATGATAGCCGAGGGACATGCACCGCGGTAAGGCAATGATCGAGGAACATGTTCGGATGAAATAACATCTCTCGATTATAGCCGAGGGACATGTACCGCGGTAAGGCAATGATCGAGGGACATCTTCGGATGGGATACCATCCCTCGATGATAGCCGAGGGACACGTACTGCAGTAAGGCAATGATCGAGGGACATGTTCGGATGGGATAACATCTCTCGATGATAGCCGAGGGACATGTACCGCGGTAAGGCAATGATCGAGGGACATGTTTGGATGGGATAAAATCCCTCGATGATAGCCGAGGGACATGTACCGCGGTAAGGCAATGATCGAGGGACATGTTCAGATGGGATAACATCTCTCGATGATAGCCGAGGGACATGTACAGTGGTAAGGCAATGATCGAGGGACATGTTCGGATGGGATAACATCTCTCGATGATAGCCGAGGGACATGTACCGCGGCAAGGCAATGATCGAGGGACATGTTCGGATGGGATAACATCCCTCGATCATAGCCGAGGGACATGTACCGCGGTAAGGCAATGATCGAGGGACATGTTTGGATGGGATAACATCTCTCGATCATAGCCGAGGGACATGTACCGCGGTAAGGCAATGATCGAGGGACATGTTTGGATGGGATAACATCTCTCGATGATAGCCGAGGGACATGTACCGCGGTAATGCAATGATCGACGGATGGGATAACATCCCTCGATGATAGCCTAGGGACATGTACCGCAGTAAGGCAATGATCGAGGGACATGTTCGGATGGGATAACATCTCTAGATGATAGCCGAGGGACATGTACCGCGGTAAGGCAATGATCGAGGGACATGTTCGGATGGGATAACATCCCTCGATGATAGCCGAGGGACATGTACCGCGGTAAGACAATGATCGAGGGACATGTTCAGATTGGATAACATCTCTCGATGATAGCCGAGGGACATGTACCGCGGTAAGGCAATGATCGAGGGACAATTTCGGGTGGGATAACATCTCTTGATGATAGCCGAGGGCCATGTACCGCGGTAAGGCAATGATCGAGGGACATGTTATGATGGGATAACATCCCTCGATCATAGCCGAGGGACATGTACCGCGGTAAGGCAATGATCGAGGGACATGTTCGGATGGGATAACATCTCTCGATGATAGTCGAGGGACATGTACCGCAGTAAGGCAATGATCGAGGGACATGTTCGGATGGGATAACATCCCTCGATGATAGCCGAGGGACATGTACCGCGGTAAGGCAATGATCGAGGGACATGTTCGGATGGGATAACATCCCTCGATCATAGCCGAGGGACATTTACTGCGGTAAGGCAATGATCGAGGGACATGTTCGGATGGGATAACATCTCTCGATGATAGTCGAGGGACATGTACCGCGGTAAGGCAATGATCGAGGGACATGTTCGGATGGGATATCATCCCTCGATGATAGCCGAGGGACATGTACCGCCGTAAGGCAATGATCGAGGGACATGTTCGGATGGGATAACATCTCTCGATGATAGTCGAGGGACATGTACCGCGGTAAGGCAATGATCGAGGGACATGTTTGGATGGGATATCATCCCTCGATGATAGCCGAGGGATATGTACCGCGGTAAGGCAATGATCGAGGGACATGTTCGGATGGGATAACATCTCTCGATGATAGCCGAGGGACATGTACCGCGGTAAGGCAATGATCGAGGGAAATGTACGGATGGGATAACATCTCTCGATCATAGCCGAGGGACATGTACCGCGGTAAGGCAATGATCAAGGGACATGTTCGGATGGGATAACATCTCTCGATGATAGCCGAGGGACATGTACCGCGGTAAGTCAATGATCGAGGGACATGTTCGGATGGGATAACATCCCTCGATCATAGCCGAGGGATATGTACCGCGGTAAGGCAATGATCGAGGGACATGTTCTGATGGGATATCATCCCTCGATGATAGCCGAGGGATATGTACCGCGGTAAGGCAATGATCGAGGGACATCTTCGGATGGGATACCATCCCTCGATGATAGCCGAGGGACACGTACTGCAGTAAGGCAATGATCGAGGGACATGTTCGGATGGGATAACATCTCTCGATGATAGCCGAGGGACATGTACCGCGGTAAGGCAATGATCGAGGGACATGTTTGGATGGGGTAAAATCCCTCGATGATAGCCGAGGGACATGTACCGCGGTAAGGCAATGATCGAGGGACATGTTCAGATGGGATAACATCTCTCGATGATAGCCGAGGGACATGTACAGTGGTAAGGCAATGATCGAGGGACATGTTCGGATGGGATAACATCTCTCGATGATAGCCGAGGGACATGTACCGCGGCAAGGCAATGATCGAGGGACATGTTCGGATGGGATAACATCCCTCGATCATAGCCGAGGGACATGTACCGCGGTAAGGCAATGATCGAGGGACATGTTTGGATGGGATAACATCTCTCGATCATAGCCGAGGGACATGTACCGCGGTAAGGCAATGATCGAGGGACATGTTTGGATGGGATAACATCTCTCGATGATAGCCGAGGGACATGTACCGCGGTAATGCAATGATCGACGGATGGGATAACATCCCTCGATGATAGCCTAGGGACATGTACCGCAGTAAGGCAATGATCGAGGGACATGTTCGGATGGGATAACATCTCTAGATGATAGCCGAGGGACATGTACCGCGGTAAGGCAATGATCGAGGGACATGTTCGGATGGGATAACATCCCTCGATGATAGCCGAGGGACATGTACCGCGATAAGACAATGATCGAGGGACATGTTCAGATTGGATAACATCTCTCGATGATAGCCGAGGGACATGTACCGCGGTAAGGCAATGATCGAGGGACAATTTCGGGTGGGATAACATCTCTTGATGATAGCCGAGGGCCATGTACCGCGGTAAGGCAATGATCGAGGGACATGTTATGATGGGATAACATCCCTCGATCATAGCCGAGGGACATGTACCGCGGTAAGGCAATGATCGAGGGACATGTTCGGATGGGATAACATCTCTCGATGATAGTCGAGGGACATGTACCGCAGTAAGGCAATGATCGAGGGACATGTTCGGATGGGATAACATCCCTCGATGATAGCCGAGGGACATGTACTGCGGTAAGGCAATGATCGAGGGACATGTTCGGATGGGATACCATCCCTCGATCATAGCCGAGGGACATTTACTGCGGTAAGGCAATGATCGAGGGACATGTTCGGATGGGATAACATCTCTCGATGATAGTCGAGGGACATGTACCGCGGTAAGGCAATGATCGAGGGACATGTTCGGATGGGATATCATCCCTCGATGATAGCCGAGGGACATGTACTGCCGTAAGCCAATGATCGAGGGACATGTTCGGATGGGATAACATCTCTCGATGATAGTCGAGGGACATGTACCGCGGTAAGGCAATGATCGAGGGACATGTTCGGATGGGATAACATCCCTCGATGATAGCCGAGGGACATGTACCGCGGTAAGGCAATGATCGAGGGACATATTCGGATGGGATAACATCCCTCGATCATAGCCGAGGGACATTTACCACGGTAAGGCAATGATCGAGGGACATGTTCGGATGGGATAACATCTATCGATGATAGTCGAGGGACATGTACCGCGGTAAGGCAATGATCGAGGGACATGTTCGGATGGGATATCATCCCTCGATGATAGCCGAGGGATATGTACCGCGGTAAGGCAATGATCGAGGGACATGTTCGGATGGGATAACATCTCTCGATGATAGCCGAGGGACATGTACCGCGGTAAGGCAATGATCGAGGGAAATGTTCGGATGGGATAACATCTCTCGATCATAGCCGAGGGACATGTACCGCGGTAAGGCAATGATCAAGGGACATGTTCGGATGGGATAACATCTCTCGATGATAGCCGAGGGACATGTACCGCGGTAAGTCAATGATCGAGGGACATGTTCGGATGGGATAACATCCCTCGATCATAGCCGAGGGACATTTACCGCGGTAAGGCAATGATCGAGGGACATGTTCGGATGGGATATCATCCCTCGATGATAGCCGAGGGATATGTACCGCGGTAAGGCAATGATCGAGGGACATGTTCGGATGGGATAACATCTCTAGATGATAGCCGAGGGACATGTACCGCGGTAAGGCAATGATCGAGGGACATGTTCGGATGGGATAACATCCCTCGATGATAGCCGAGGGACATGTACCGCGGTAAGACAATGATCGAGGGACATGTTCAGATTGGATAACATCTCTCGATGATAGCCGAGGGACATGTACCGCGGTAAGGCAATTATCGAGGGACAATTTCGGGTGGGATAACATCTCTTGATGATAGCCGAGGGCCATGTACCGCGGTAAGGCAATGATCGAGGGACATGTTATGATGGGATAACATCCCTCGATCATAGCCGAGGGACATGTACCGCGGTAAGGCAATGATCGAGGGACATATTCGGATGGGATAACATCTCTCGATGATAGTCGAGGGACATGTACTGCAGTAAGGCAATGATCGAGGGACATGTTCGGATGGGATAACATCCCTCGATGATAGCCGAGGGACATGTACCGCGGTAAGGCAATGATCGAGGGACATGTTCGGATGGGATAACATCCCTCGATCATAGCCGAGGGACATTTACTGCGGTAAGGCAATGATCGAGGGACATGTTCGGATGGGATAACATCTCTCGATGATAGTCGAGGGACATGTACCGCGGTAAGGCAATGATCGAGGGACATGTTCGGATGGGAAATCATCCCTCGATGATAGCCGAGGGACATGTACCGCCGTAAGGCAATGATCGAGGGACATGTTCGGATGGGATAACATCTCTCGATGATAGTCGAGGGACATGTACCGCGTTAAGGCAATGATCGAGGGACATGTTCGGATGGGATAACATCCCTCGATGATAGCCGAGGGACATGTACCGCGGAAAGGCAATGATCCAGGGACATATTCGGATGGGATAACATCCCTCGATCATAGCCGAGGGACATTTACCACGGTAAGGCAATGATCAAGGGACATGTTCGGATGGGATAACATCTATCGATGATAGTCGAGGGACATGTACCGCGGTAATGCAATGATCGAGGGACATGTTCGGATGGGATATCATCCCTCGATGATAGCCGAGGGATATGTACCGCGGTAAGGCAATGATCGAGGGACATGTTCGGATGGGATAACATCTCTCGATGATAGCCGAGGGACATGTACCGCGGTAAGGCAATGATCGAGGGAAATGTTCGGATGGGATAACATCTCTCGATCATAGCCGAGGGACATGTACCGCGGTAAGGCAATGTTCAAGGGACATGTTCGGATGGGATAACATCTCTCGATGATAGCCGAGGGACATGTACCGCGGTAAGTCAATGATCGAGGGACATGTTCGGATGGGATAACATCTCTCGATGATAGCCGAGGGACATGTACCGCAGTAAGGCAATGATCGAGGGACATGTTCGGATGGGATAACATCCCTCGATCATAGCCGAGGGACATGTACCGCGGAAAGGCAATGATGGAGGGACATGTTCGGATGGGATACAATATCTCGGATATAGCCGAGGAGAATGTACCGCGGTATGGAAATGATCGAGGGACATGTTCGGATAGGATAACATCTCTCGATGATAGCCGAGAGACATGTAATGAAGTAAGGCAATGATCGAGGGACATGTTCGGATGGGATAACATCTCTCTATGATAGCCGAGGGACATGTACCGCGGTAAGGCAATGATCGAGGAACATGTTCGGATGGGATAACATCCCTCGATGATAGCCGAGGGACATGTACTACGGTAAGGCAATGATCGTGGGACATGTTCAGATGGGATAACATCCCTCGATCATAGCCGAGGGACATTTACCGCGGTAAGGCAATGATCGAGGGACATGTTCGGATGGGATAGCATCCCTCGATGATAGCCGAGGGACATGTACCGCGGTAAGGCAATGATCGAGGGACATGTTCGGATGGGATAACATCTCTCGATGATAGCCGAGGGACATGTACCGCGGTAAGGCAATGATCGAGGGACATGTTCGAATGGGATAACATCTCCCGATGATAGCCGAGGGACATGTAACGCGGTAAGGCAATGATCGAGGGACATGTTCGGATGGGATAACATATCTCGATGATAGCCGAGGGACATGTACCGCGGTAAGGCAATGATCAAGGGACATGTTCGGATGGGATAACATCTCTTGATGATAGCCGAGGGACATGTACCGCGGTAAGGCTATGATCAAGGGACATGTTCGGATGGGATAACATCCCTCGATCATAGCCGAGGGACATGTACCGCGGTAAGGCAATGATCGAGGGACATGTTCGGATGGGATACAATATCTCGGATATAGCCGAAAAACATGTCCTGCAGTAAGGCATTGATCGAGGGACATGTTCAGATGGGATAACATCCCTCGATCATAGCCGAGGGATATGTACAGCGGTAAGGCAATGATCGAGAGACATATTCGGAGGGGATAACATCTCTCAATGATAGCCGAGGGACATGTACAGCGGTAAGGCTATGATCAAGGGACATGTTCGGATGGGATAACATCCCTCGATCATAGCCGAGGGAAATGTACCGCGGTAAGGCAATGATCGAAGGACATGTTCGGATGGGATACAATATCTCGGATATAGCCGAGGAACATGTACCAAAGTAAGACAATGATCGAGGGACATGTTCGGATGGGATAACATCCCTCGATCATAGCCGAGGGACATGTACAGCAGTAAGGCAATGATCGAGGGACATGTACGGATGGGATAACATCCCTCGATGATAAGCCGAGGGACATGTACTGCGGTAAGGCAATTATCGAGGGACATGTTCGGATGGGATAATATCTCTCGATGATAGCCGAGGGACATGTACCGTGGAAAGGCAATGATCGAGGGACATGTTCGGATGGGATATAATATCTCGGATATAGCCGAGGAAAATGTACCGCGGTAAGGCAATGATCGAGGGACATGTTCGGATGGGATAACATCTCTCGATGATAGCCGAGAGACATGTCCCGCGGTAAGGCAATGATCGAGGGACATGTTCGGATGGGATAACATCTCTCGATGATAGCCGAGAAACATGTACCGCGGTAAGGCAACGATCGAGGGACATGTTCGGATTGGATAACATCCCTCGATGATAGCCGAGGGACATGTACCGCGGTAAGGCAATGATCGAGGGACATGTTCGGATGGGATAACATCTCTCGATGATAGTCAAGGGACATGTACCGCGGTAAGGCAATGATCGAGGGACATGTTCGGATCGGATAACATCCCTTGATGATAGCCGAGGGACATGTACCGCGGTAAGGCAATGATCGAGGGACATGTTCGGATGGGATAACATCTCTCGATGATAGACGAGGGACATGTACCGCGGTAAGGCAATGATCGAGGGACATGTTCGGATGGGATAACATCCCTCGATGATAGCCGAGGGATATGTACCGCGGTAAGGCAACGATAGAGGGACATGTTCGGATGGGATAACATCCCTCGATGAAAGCCGAGGGACATGTACCACGGTAAGGCAATGATCGAGGGACATGTTCGGATGGGATAACATCTCTCGATGATAGTCGAGGGACATGTACCGCAGTAAGGCAATGATCGAGGGACATGTTCGGATGGGATAACATCCCTCGATCATAGCCGAGGGACATGTACCGCGGTAAGGCAATGATCGAGGGACATGTTCGGATGGGATACAATATCTCGGATATAGCCGAAAAACATGTCCTGCAGTAAGGCATTGATCGAGGGACATGTTCAGATGGGATAACATCCCTCGATCATAGCCGAGGGATATGTACAGCGGTAAGGCAATGATCGAGAGACATATTCGGAGGGGATAACATCTCTCAATTATAGCCGAGGGACATGTACAGCGGTAAGGCTATGATCAAGGGACATGTTCGAATGGGATAACATCCCTCGATCATAGCCGAGGGAAATGTACCGCGGTAAGGCAATGATCGAGGGACATGTTCGGATGGGATAACATCCCTCGATGATAGCCGAGAGACATGTACCGCGGTAAGGCAATGATCGAGGGACATGCTCGGATGGGATAACATCCCTCGATGATAGCCGAGGGACATGTACTGCGGTTAGGCAATGATCGAGTGATATGTTCCGATGGGATAACATCAGTCGATGATAGCCGAGGGACATGTACCGCGGTAAGGAAATGTTCGAGGGACATGTTCGGATGGGATAACATCCCTCGATCATAGCCGAGGGACATGTACCGCGGTAAGGCAATGATCGAGGAACATGTTCAGATGGGATAACATCTCTCGATGATAGCGGAGGGACATGTACCGTGGTAAGGCAATGATCGAGGGACATGTTCGGATGGGATAACATCTCTTGATGATAGCCGAGAGACATGTACCGCGGTAAAGCAAAGATCGAGGGACATGTTCGGATGGTATAACATCTCTCGATGATAGCCGAGGGACATGTACCGCGGTAAGGCAATGATCGAGGGACATGTTCGGATGGGTAACATCTCTGGATGATAGCCGAGGGACATGTACCGCAGTAAGGCAATCATCGAGGGACATGTTCGGATGGGATAACATCCCTCGATGATAGCCGAGGGACATGTACCGCGGTAAGGCAATGATTGAGGGACATGTTCGGATGGGATAACATCCCTTGATCATAGCCGAGGGACATGTACCGCGGTAAGGCAATGATCGAGGGACATGTTCAGATGGGATAACATCTCTCGATGATAGCGGAGGGACATGTACCGTGGTAAGGCAATGATCGAGGGACATGTTCGGATGGGATAACATCTCTCGATGATAGCCGAGAGACATGTACCGCGGTAAAGCAATGATCGAGGGACATTTTCGGATGGGATAACATCCCTCGATTATAGCCGAAAGACATGTACCGCGGTAAGGCAATGATCAAGGGAATGTTCGGATGGGATAACATCCCTCGATGATAGCCGAGGGACATGTACCGCGGTAAGGCAATGATCGAGTGACATGTTCCGATGGGATAACATCCCTCGATGATAGCCGAGGGACATGTACCGCGGTAAGACAATGATCAAGGGACATGTTCGGATGGGATAACATCCCTCGATCATAGCCGAGGGACATGTACCGCGGTAAGGCAATGACCGAGGGATATGTTCGGATGGGATAACATCTCTCGATGGTAGCCGAGGAACATGTACTGCGAAAAAGCAATGATCGAGGGACATGTTCGGATGGGATAACATCCCTCGATGATAGCCGAGGGACATGTACAGTGGTAAGGCAATGATCGAGGGACATGTTCGGATGGGATAACATCCCTCGATCATAGCCAAGGGACATGTATCACGGTAAGGCAATGATCGAGGGACATGTTCAGATGGGATAACATCTCTCGATGATAGCCGAGGGACATGTACCACGGTAAGGCAATGATCGAGGGACATGTACGGATGGGATAACATCCCTCGATGATAAGCCGAGGGACATGTACTGCGGTAAGGCAATTATCGAGGGACATGTTCGGATGGGATAATATCTCTCGATGATAGCCGAGGGACATGTACCGTGGAAAGGCAATGATCGAGGGACATGTTCGGATGGGATATAATATCTCGGATATAACCGAGGAAAATGTACCGCGGTAAGGCAATGATCGAGGGACATGTTCGGATGGGATAACATCTCTCGATGATAGCCGAGAGACATGTCCCGCGGTAAGGCAATGATCGAGGGACATGTTCGGATGGGATAACATCTCTCGATGATAGCCGAGAGACATGTACCGCGGTAAGGCAACGATCGAGGGACATGTTCGGATGGGATAACATCCCTCGATGATAGCCGAGGGACATGTACCGCGGTAAGGCAATGATCGAGGGACATGTTCGGATGGGATAACATCTCTCGATGATAGTCGAGGGACATGTACCGCGGTAAGGCAATGATCGAGGGACATGTTCGGATCGGATAACATCCCTTGATGATAGCCGAGGGACATTTACCGCGGTAAGACAATGATCAAAGGACATGTTCGGATGGGATAACATCCCTCGATCATAGCCGAGGGACATGTACCGCGGTAAGGCAATGACCGAGGGATATGTTCGGATGGGATAACATCTCTCGATGATAGCCGAGAGACATGTACCGCGGTAAGGCAACGATCGAGGGACATGTTCGGATGGGATAACATCCCTCGATGATAGCCGAGGGACATGTACAGTGGTAAGGCAATGATCGAGGGACATGTTCGGATGGGATAACATCCCTCGATGATAGCCGAGGGACGTGTACCGCGGTAAGGCAATGATTGAGGGACATGTTCGGATGGGATAACATCCCTTGATCATAGCCGAGGGACATGTACCGCGGTAAGGCAATGATCGAGGGACATGTTCAGATGGGATAACATCTCTCGATGATAGCGGAGGGACATGTACCGTGGTAAGGCAATGATCGAGGGACATGTTCGGATGGGATAACATCTCTCGATGATAGCCGAGAGACATGTACCACGGTAAAGCAATGATCGAGGGACATTTTCGGATGGGATAACATCCCTCGATTATAGCCGAGAGACATGTACCGCGGTAAGGCAATGATCAAGGGAATGTTCGGATGGGATAACATCCCTCGATGATAGCCGAGGGACATGTACCGCGGTAAGGCAATGATCGAGTGACATGTTCCGATGGGATAACATCCCTCGATGATAGCCGAGGGACATGTACCGCGGTAAGACAATGATCAAGGGACATGTTCGGATGGGATAACATCCCTCGATCATAGCCGAGGGACATGTACCGTGGTAAGGCAATGACCGAGGGATATGTTCGGATGGGATAACATCTCTCGATGGTAGCCGAGGAACATGTACTGCGAAAAAGCAATGATCGAGGGACATGTTCGGATGGGATAACATCCCTCGATGATAGCCGAGGGACATGTACAGTGGTAAGGCAATGATCGAGGGACATGTTCGGATGGGATAACATCCCTCGATCATAGCCAAGGGACATGTATCACGGTAAGGCAATGATCGAGGGACATGTTCAGATGGGATAACATCTCTCGATGATAGCCGAGGGACATGTACCACGGTAAGGCAATGATCGAGGGACATGTACGGATGGGATAACATCCCTCGATGATAAGCCGAGGGACATGTACTGCGGTAAGGCAATTATCGAGGGACATGTTCGGATGGGATAATATCTCTCGATGATAGCCGAGGGACATGTACCGTGGAAAGGCAATGATCGAGGGACATGTTCGGATGGGATATAATATCTCGGATATAGCCGAGGAAAATGTACCGCGGTAAGGCAATGATCGAGGGACATGTTCGGATGGGATAACATCTCTCGATGATAGCCGAGAGACATGTCCCGCGGTAAGGCAATGATCGAGGGACATGTTCGGATGGGATAACATATCTCGATGATAGCCGAGGGACATGTACCGCGGTAAGGCAATGATCAAGGGACATGTTCGGGTGGGATAACATCTCTTGATGATAGCCGAGGGACATGTACCGCGGTAAGGCAATGATCGAGGGACATGTTCGGATGGGATAACATCTCTCGATGATAGTCGAGGGACATGTACCGCGGTAAGGCAATGATCGAGGGACATGTTCGGATCGGATAACATCCCTTGATGATAGCCGAGGGACATGTACCGCGGTAAGGCAATGATCGAGGGACATGTTCGGATGGGATAACATCTCTCGATGATAGACGAGGGACATGTACCGCGGTAAGGCAATGATCGAGGGACATGTTCGGATGTGATAACATCCCTCGATGATAGCCGAGGGATATGTACCGCGGTAAGGCAACGATAGAGGGACATGTTCGGATGGGATAACATCCCTCGATGAAAGCCGAGGGACATGTACCACGGTAAGGCAATGATCGAGGGACATGTTCTGATGGGATAACATCTCTCGATGATAGTCGAGGGACATGTACCGCAGTAAGGCAATGATCGAGGGACATGTTCGGATGGGATAACATCCCTCGATCATAGCCGAGGGACATGTACCGCGGTAAGGCAATGATCGAGGGACATGTTCGGATGGGATACAATATCTCGGATATAGCCGAAAAACATGTCCTGCAGTAAGGCATTGATCGAGGGACATGTTCAGATGGGATAACATCCCTCGATCATAGCCGAGGGATATGTACAGCGGTAAGGCAATGATCGAGAGACATATTCGGAGGGGATAACATCTCTCAATTATAGCCGAGGGACATGTACAGCGGTAAGGCTATGATCAAGGGACATGTTCGAATGGGATAACATCCCTCGATCATAGCCGAGGGAAATGTACCGCGGTAAGGCAATGATCGAGGGACATGTTCGGATGGGATAACATCCCTCGATGATAGCCGAGAGACATGTACCGCGGTAAGGCAATGATCGAGGGACATGTTCGGATGGGATAACATCCCTCGATGATAGCCGAGGGACATGTACTGCGGTTAGGCAATGATCGAGTGATATGTTCCGATGAGATAACATCAGTCGATGATAGCCGAGGGACATGTACCGCGGTAAGGAAATGTTCGAGGGACATGTTCGGATGGGATAACATCCCTCGATCATAGCCGAGGGACATGTACCGCGGTAAGGCAATGATCGAGGGACATGTTCAGATGGGATAACATCTCTCGATGATAGCGGAGGGACATGTACCGTGGTAAGGCAATGATCGAGGGACATGTTCGGATGGGATAACATCTCTTGATGATAGCCGAGAGACATGTACCGCGGTAAAGCAAAGATCGAGGGACATGTTCGGATGGTATAACATCTCTCGATGATAGCCGAGGGACATGTACCGCGGTAAGGCAATGATCGAGGGACATGTTCGGATGGGTAACATCTCTGGATGATAGCCGAGGGACATGTACCGCAGTAAGGCAATGATCGAGGGACATGTTCGGATGGGATAACATCCCTCGATGATAGCCGAGGGACATGTACCGCGGTAAGGCAATGATTGAGGGACATGTTCGGATGGGATAACATCCCTTGATCATAGCCGAGGGACATGTACCGCGGTAAGGCAATGATCGAGGGACATGTTCAGATGGGATAACATCTCTCGATGATAGCGGAGGGACATGTACCGTGGTAAGGCAATGATCGAGGGACATGTTCGGATGGGATAACATCTCTCGATGATAGCCGAGAGACATGTACCGCGGTAAAGCAATGATCGAGGGACATTTTCGGATGGGATAACATCCCTCGATTATAGCCGAGAGACATGTACCGCGGTAAGGCAATGATCAAGGCAATGTTCGGATGGGATAACATCCCTCGATGATAGCCGAGGGACATGTACCGCGGTAAGGCAATGATCGAGTGACATGTTCCGATGGGATAACATCCCTCGATGATAGCCGAGGGACATGTACCGCGGTAAGACAATGATCAAGGGACATGTTCGGATGGGATAACATCCCTCGATCATAGCCGAGGGACATGTACCGCGGTAAGGCAATGACCGAGGGATATGTTCGGATGGGATAACATCTCTCGATGGTAGCCGAGGAACATGTACTGCAAAAAAGCAATGATCGAGGGACATGTTCGGATGGGATAACATCCCTCGATGATAGCGGAGGGACATGTACAGTGGTAAGGCAATGATCGAGGGACATGTTCGGATGGGATAACATCCCTCGATCATAGCCAAGGGACATGTATCACGGTAAGGCAATGATCGAGGGACATGTTCAGATGGGATAACATCTCTCGATGATAGCCGAGGGACATGTACCACGGTAAGGCAATGATCGAGGGACATGTTCGGATGGGATAACACCTCTCGATGATAGCCGAGAGACATATACCGCGGTAAGGCAATGATCGAGGGACATGTTCGGATGGGATAACATCCCTCAATCTAGCCGAGGGACATGTACTGTGGTAAGGCAATGATCGAGGGACATGTTCGGATGGGATAACATCTCTCGATGATAGCCGTGGGACATGTACCGCGGTAAGGCAATGATTGAGGGACATGTTCGGATGAGATAACATCTCTTGATGATAGCCGAAGGACATGTACCGCGGTAAGGCAATGATCGAGGGACATGTTCGGATGGGATAACATCCCTCGATCATAGCCGAGGAACATGTACCGCGGTAAGGCAATGATCGAGGGACATGTTCAGATGGGATAACATCCCTCGATCATAGCCGAGGGACATGTACAGCGGTAAATCAATGATCGAGGGACATGTTCGTATGGGTTAACATGCCTCGATGATAAGCCGAGGGACATGTACCGCGGTAAGGCAATGAACGAGAGACATGTTCGAATGGGATAATATCTCTCGATGATAGCCGAGGGACATGTACCGCGGTAAGGCAATGATCGAGGGACATGTACTGCAGTTAGGCAATGATCGAGGGACATGTTCGGATGGGATATAATATCTTGGATATAGCCGAGGAACATGTACCACGGTAAAGCAATGATCGAGGGACATGTTTGGATGGGATACAATATCTTGGATATAGCCGAGGAGCATGTACCGCAGTATGACAATGATCGAGGGACATGTTCGGATGGGATAACATCTCTCGATGATAGCCGAGAGACATGTACCGCGGTAAGTCAATGATCGAGGGACATGTTCGGATGGGATAACATCTCTCGATGATAACCGAGAGACAGGTACCGCGTTAAGGCAATGATCGAGGGACATGTTCGGATGGGATAACATCTCTCGATGATAGCCGACAGACATGTACCGCGGTAGGGCAATGATCGAGGGACATGTTCGGATGGGATAACATCCCTTGATGATAGCCGAGAGACATGTACCGCGATAAGGCAATGATCGAGGGACATGTTCGGATGGGATAACATCCCTCGATGATAGCCGAGGGACATGTACCGCGGTTAGGCAATGATCGAGTGACATGTTCCGATGGGATAACATCTGTCGATGATAGCCGAGGGACATGTACCGCGGTAAGGAAATGTTCGAGGGACATGTTCGGATGGGATAACATCCCTCGATGATAGCCGAGGGACATGTACCGCGGTAAGGCAATGATCGGGGGACATGTTCGGATGGGATAACATCTCTCCATGATAGCCGAGGGACATGTTCGGATGGTATAACATCTCTCGATGATAGCCGAGGGACATGTACCGCGGTAAGGCAATGATCGAGGGACATGTTCAGATGGGATAAAATCTCTCGATGTTAGCCGAGGGACATGTACTGCGGTAAGGCAATGATCGAGGGACATGTTCGGATGGGATAACATCTCTCAATGATAGCCGAGGGACATGTACCGCGGTAAGTCAATGATCGATTGACATGTTCGGATGGGATAACATCTCTCGATGATAGCCGAGGGACATGTACCGCGGTAAGGCAATGATCGAGGGACATGTTCGGATGGGATAACATCTCTCGATGATAGCCAAGGGACATGTACTGTAGTAAGGCAATGATCGAGGGACATGTTCGGATGGGATAACATCTCTCCATGCTAGCCGAGGGACATGTACTGCGGTAAGGCAATGATCGAGGGACATGTTCGGATGGGATAACATCTCTCGATGATAGCCGAGGGACATGTACCGCAGTAAGGCAATGATCGAGGGACTTGTTGGGATGGGATAACATCTCTCGATGATAGCCGAGGGACATGTACTGCGGTAAGGCAATGATCGAGGGACATGTTCGGATGGGATAAGATCTCTCAATGATAGCCGAGGGACATGTACCGCGGTAAGGCAATGATCGAGGGACATGTTCGGATGGGATATAATATCTCGGATATAGCCGAGGAACATGTACCGCGGTAAAGCAATGATCGAGGGACATGTTTGGATGGGATACAATATCTTGGATATAGCCGAGGAGCATGTACCGCGGTATGACAATGATTGAGGGACATGTTCGGATGGGATAACATCTCTCGATGATAGCCGAGAGACATGTACCGCGGTAAGGCAATGATCGAGGGACATGTTCGGATGGGATAACATCTCTCGATTGTAACCGAGAGACAGGTACCGCGTTAAGGCAATGATCGAGGGACATGTTCGGATGGGATAACATCTCTCGATGATAGCCGACAGACATGTACCGCGGTAGGGCAATGATCGAGGGACATGTTCGGATGGGATAACATCCCTTGATGATAGCCGAGAGACATGTACCGCGATAAGGCAATGATCGAGGGACATGTTCGGATGGGATAACATCCCTCGATGATAGCCGAGGGACATGTACCGCGGTTAGGCAATGATCGAGTGACATGTTCCGATGGGATAACATCTGTCGATGATAGCCGAGGGACATGTACCGCGGTAAGGAAATGTTCGAGGGACATGTTCGGATGGGATAACATCCCTCGATGATAGCTGAGGGACATGTACCGCGGTAAGGCAATGATCGAGGGACATGTTCGGATGGGATAACATCTCTCCATGATAGCCGAGGGACATGTACTGCGGTAAGGCAATGATCGAGGGACATGTTCGGATGATATAACATCTCTCGATGATAGCCGAGGGACATGTACCGCGGTAAGGCAATGATCGAGGGACATGTTCAGATGGGATAACATCTCTCGATGTTAGCCGAGGGACATGTACTGCGGTAAGGCAATGATCGAGGGACATGTTCGGATGGGATAACATCTCTCAATGATAGCCGAGGGACATGTACCGCGGTAAGTCAATAATCGAGGGACATGTTCGGATGGGATAACATCTCTCGATGATAGCCGAGGGACATGTACCGCGGTAAGGCAATGATCGAGGGACATGTTTGGATGGGATAACATCTCTCGATGATAGCCAAGGGACATGTACCGCGGTAAGGCAATGATCGAGGGACATGTTCGGATGGGATAACATCTCTCCATGCTAGCCGAGGGACATGTACTGCGGTAAGGCAATGATCGAGGGACATGTTCGGATGGGATAACATCTCTCGATGATAGCCGAGGGACATGTACCGCAGTAAGGCAATGATCGAGGGACATGTTCGGATGGGATAACATCTCTCGATGATAGCCGACAGACATGTACCGCGGTAGGGCAATGATCGAGGGACATGTTCGGATGGGATAACATCCCTTGATGATAGCCGAGAGACATGTACCGCGATAAGGCAATGATCGAGGGACATGTTCGGATGGGATAACATCCCTCGATGATAGCCGAGGGACATGTACCGCGGTTAGGCAATGATCGAGTGACATGTTCCGATGGGATAACATCTGTCGATGATAGCCGAGGGACATGTACCGCGGTAAGGAAATGTTCGAGGGACATGTTCGGATGGGATAACATCCCTCGATGATAGCCGAGGGACATGTACCGCGGTAAGGCAATGATTGAGGGACATGTTCGGATGGGATAACATCTCTCCATGATAGCCGAGGGACATGTACTGCGGTAAGGCAATGATCGAGGGACATGTTCGGATGGTATAACATCTCTCGATGATAGCCGAGGGACATGTACCGCGGTAAGGCAATGATCGAGGGACATGTTCAGATGGGATAACATCTTTCGATGTTAACCGAGGGACATGTACTGCGGTAAGGCAATGATCGAGGGACATGTTCGGATGGGATAACATCTCTCAATGATAGCCGAGGGACATGTACCGCGGTAAGTCAATGATCGAGGGACATGTTCGGATGGGATAACATCTCTCGATGATAGCCGAGGGACATGTACCGCGGTAAGGCAATGATCGAGGGACATGTTCAGATGGGATAACATCTCTCGATGATAGCCAAGGGACATGTACCGCGGTAAGGCAATGATCGAGGGACATGTTCGGATGGGATAACATCTCTCCATGCTAGCCGAGGGACATGTACTGCGGTAAGGCAATGATCGAGGGACATGTTCGGATGGGATAACATCTCTCGATGATAGCCGAGGGACATGTACCGCAGTAAGGCAATGATCGAGGGACATGTTCGGATGGGATAACATCTCTCGATGATAGCCGAGGGACATGTACTGCGGTAAGGCAATGATCGAGGGACATGTTCGGATGGGATAAGATCTCTCAATGATAGCCGAGGGACATGTACCGCGGTAAGGCAATGATCGAGGGACATGTTCGGATGGGTGATAGTCACTTTATTTGCAAGGGTGAGAATGCAATGAGGTTATCAAACTCAAATGCAAGACAGGTTGTAGTACAGCAAGCAAGAGAGAGTCAATCCATGCCTAGGATGATAGAGAATGCAAAGAGAATACAAGGACTAATGCAAATCTAAGCGAAACGAGATGAGTTATGAGAAAATACCTAAAAACTAGATGCAGCAACTTAAATGGAATGAAACCTATTTTTAAATGACTAGGAATGGAGAAACTACCACGAGGAACAAACAGAATAATTAAAGGACAAAGCTTTGAATTGATAAAATCTCTCGGTGATCGAGGGACATGTACCGTGGTAAGGCAATGATCGAGGGACATGTTCGGATGGGATAACATCTCTCGATGATAGCCGAGGGACATGTACCGCAGTAAAGCAATGATCGAGGGACATGTTCGGATGGGATAACATCCCTCGATCATAGCCGAGGGACATGTACCGCGGTAAGGCAATGATCGAGGGACATGTTCGGATGGGATAATATCTCTCGATGGTAGCCGAGGGACATGTACCGCGGTAAGGCAATGATCGAGGGACATGTTCGGATGGGATAACATCTCTCGATGATAGCCAAGGGACATGTACCGCGGTAAGGAAATGTTCGAGGGACATGTTCGGATGGGATAACATCCCTCGATGATAGCCGAGGGACATGTACCGCGGTAAGGCAATGATCGAGGGACATGTTCGGATGGGATAACATCTCTCCATGATAGCCGAGGGACATGTACTGCGGTAAGGCAATGATCGAGGGACATGTTCGGATGGTATAACATCTCTCGATGATAGCCGAGGGACATGTACCGTGGTAAGGAAATGATCGAGGGACATGTTCGGATGGGTTAACATCTCTCGATGTTAACCGAGGGACATGTACTGCGGTAAGGCAATGATCGAGGGACATGTTCGGATGGGATAACATCTCTCAATGATAGCCGAGGGACATGTACCGCGGTAAGTCAATGATCGAGGGACATGTTCGGATGGGATAACATCTCTCGATGATAGCCGAGGGACATGTACCGCGGTAAGGCAATGATCGAGGGACATGTTCGGATGGGAGGACATCTCTCGATGATAGCCGAGGGACATGTACCGCGGTAAGGCAATGATCGAGGGACATGTTCGGATGGGATAACATCTCTCCATGCTAGCCGAGGGACATGTACTGCGGTAAGGCAATGATCGAGGGACATGTTCGGATGGGATAACATCTCTCGATGATAGCCGAGGGACATGTACCGCGGTAAGGCAATGATCGAGGGACAGGTTCGGATGGGATAACATCTCTCGATGATAGCCGAGGGACATGTACTGCGGTAAGGCAATGATCGAGGGACATGTTCGGATGGGATAAGATCTCTCAATGATAGCCGAAGGACATGTACCGCGGTAAGGCAATGATCGAGGGACATGTTCGGATGGGTAATAGTCACTTTATTTGCAAGGGTGAGAATGCAATGAGGTTATCAAACTCAAATGCAATACAGGTTGTAGTACAGCAAGCAAGAGAGAGTCAATCCATGCCTAGGATGATAGAGAATGCAAAGAGAATACAAGGACTAATGCAAATCTAAGCGAAACGAGATGAGTTATGAGAAAATCCCTAAAAACTAGATGCAGCAACTTAAATGGAATGAAACCTTTTTTTAAATTACTAGGAATGGAGAAACTACCACGAGGAACAAACAGAATAAATAAAGGACAAAGCTTTGAATTGATAAAATCTCTCGGTGATCGAGGGACATGTACCGTGGTAAGGCAATGATCGAGGGACATGTTCGGATGGGATAACATCTCTCGATGATAGCCGAGGGACATGTACCGCAGTAAAGCAATGATCGAGGGACATGTTCGGATGGGATAACATCCCTCGATCATAGCCGAGGGACATGTACCGCGGTAAGGCAATGATTGAGGGACATGTTCGGATGGGATAATATCTCTCGATGGTAGCCGAAGGACATGTACCGCGGTAAGGCAATGATCGAGGGACATGTTCGGATGGGATAACATCTCTCGATGCTAGCCAAGGGACATGTACCACGGTAAGGCAATGATCGAGGGACATGTTCGGATGGGATAACATCCCTCGATCATAGCCGAGGGACATGTACCGCTGTAAGGCAATGATCGAGGGACATGTTCGGATAGGATAACATCTCTCGATGATAGCCGAGGGACATGTACCGCGGTAAGGCAATGATCGAGGGACATGTTTGGATGGGATAACATCCCTCGATGATAGGCGAGGGACATGTACCGCAGTAAGGCAATGATCGAGGGACATGTTCGGATGGGATAACATCTCTCGATGATAGCCGAGGGACATGTACCGCGGTAAGGCAATGATCGAGGGACATGTTCGGATGGGATAACATCCCTCGATGATAGCCGAGGGACATGTACCGCGGTAAGGCAATGATTGAGGGACATGTTCGGATGGGATAACATCCCTCGATCATAGCCGAGGGACATGTACCGCGGTAAGGCAATGATCGAGGGACATGTTCGGATGGGATAACATCTCTCGATGATAGCGGAGGGACATGTACCGTGGTAAGGCAATGATCGAGGGACATGTTCGGATGGGATAACATCCCTCGATGATAGCCGAGGGACATGTACCGCGGTAAGGCAATGATCGAGGGACATGTTCGGATGGGATAACATCTCTCGATGATAGCCGAGGAACATGTACCGCGGTAAGGCAATGATCGAGGGACATGTTCGGATGGGATAACATCTCTCGATGATAGCCGAGGGACATGTACCGCGGTAAGGCAATGATCGAGGGACATGTTCGGATGGGATAACATCTCTCCATGATAACCGAGGGACATGTACTGCGGTAAGGCAATGATCGAGGGACATTTTCGGATGGGATAACATCCCTCGATTATAGCCGAGAGACATGTACCGCGGTAAGGCAATGATCGAGGGACATGTTCGGATGGGATAACATCCCTCGATGATAGCCGAGGGAAATGTACCGCGGTAAGGCAATGATCGAGTGACATGTTCCGATGGGATAACATCTGTCGATGATAGCCGAGGGACATGTACCGTGGTAAGTTAATGATCGAGGGACATGTTCGGATGGGATAACATCTCTCGATGATAGCCGAGGGACATGTGCCGCGGTAAGGCAATGATCGAGGGACATGTTCGGATGGGATAACATCTCTCCATGATAGCCGAGGGACATGTACTGCGGTAAGGCAATGATCGAGGGACATGTTCGGATGGGATGGTCGATCTGGTGGTCGATCTCTGCCTGAAACGAGTGGGATGGTCGATCTGGTGGTCGATCTCTGCCTGAAACGAGTGGGATGGTCGATCTGGTGGTCGATCTCTGCCTAATTCTTTTTGGCCGAACTCTTTCTTGACTCCCAGCAACTCCCAAGCTCTTCTTTTGACTCCTTGTCCATGCTCAGCGTCCAACAACAGCTCCATGTACTCCATATTACCTAAAAACAATGCATATATGCAAGAAATATGCAAATGCTAATGCAAACATGTCTAAAACCTAAAATAGAGCAAAAGTTACAAATAATCTAAATATGAATGCAATATGAATGCAAAATCTATCCTAAATGAGTGCTAAAATATGCTAAATTATGAGTTTATCAACTCCCCCAAACTTGCCTTTTTGCTTGTCCTCAAGCAAACAAAGACAAATCCAAGAGAGAGGTTTGAAAATGGGGGTTCAAATTTATTGAAAAAGTGTTTTTCAAATGAATCATCTCAATGGTCTTTGTTCTTAATTCCAGGATGCAGTATACAAACTCTACTTCAAAGAACTTAGCCATATTCATCACATGTTGAATTTCAGATCATGACTCTCATATTCCAAACAATCCAAGAATCCTAACCTTTAACATTCAATTAATGATCAAACCGTGAATCACACTCATGCACTTAGAACAGAATACATTTGGCTAAGGACAAGGTTATGAGACAAAGATGATCTCATTCAAGTGGGTAATTAAAACAATGGGTTATCTCAAAAAGGATTGAACTTATGCATATTGCTAAAGGTAAAGACAATTGATGCATACATGACTAGACTCTCATCTATCCATATACACTAACAATGATCCTAAACCCCTCTCATTTTCTTTCTTTTTCAAGCTCACTCACCCTCTAGAAACTACCCAAACAACAAGGCAAGACGCCAAGCATAACCCACAAAAACAGAAAACATCTTTACTCTTCCTAGGCTAGTGGTGGTCAAACACAAACTTAAAGCTCTTTCTTTAAATCTTGGTAACTCTTTTCTCTTATTATTTATTTTTTTTTTCCTTTTTAAACTTTGGCTTTTGGCTCTTTTCTTTCTGATTTTCTTTTATTTTTGAGAGCTACCTCCATCTTTTTTAAAACTGAGCTTTTATTTAAAAACAGAACAATACCACCACTTAAAACCATGAGTCCTTTACTTTGAAACCCCAAACACCATTTCTTTTTAAACTGAAAGCACATAAGCAAAATTCTTTTAACACCAGCGAATCCCTGCCCCAAAACAAACCTAAAACTAGCTTCAAAATGCAAAGCTAGCATCAATATCAAAGCCTAATCATGTCGCCTAAACCTAATACTTTATGCCAAGTTCAATCCGAAAATAAGGCCACACATGACACAAGAAATATTTGGCTTGAAAGGAAGGCAAGGTTCAGGGTGTGGAGTTCTATTCAGACTTACAAAGAGTGGTAGAAAGGGGTAAGAAAGCCTGAATATGTATATGTGATCCATGTATTTCATTTCAAATGCACAAGTGTGATAATTCAAATTCAGATTAAGGTTCTCACTTAGTAGGAAAGGATTCAATTCATGTCTGTTCAACTTAAGCCACGAAAATCAAAACAAATGATCCAAATATGGTTAGAACTTAACTTAAAGTTTGCACAAGCATCAAAGAACTACTAACTAGGGCCTTGAACTAATTCATGAGCATAAAACACTTTTTTTTAAAGAAAAATTGCCCCATATGCACGTGAATGCAAGTAACCTATATGATAATATCTAGACTCAATCCTAAAATATTTACCAATGCAAGTGCAAGCTACATGAATTTTTTCGAAAATTTTGAAAATTGTTCTGATTTTCTATGCAAATGAATATGCATGAAGACTCAAATATGCTTAAAGAGAAAATAAGAAAACAAAACACAAAATTAAATCTCTCAACCTCTCCCCCAAACTTAAATTACACAGTCCCTTGTGTAATAAAAGTTCAAGAGAGACCAGCAACAAGAAATAAAATTCAAAAAGCCAAGAATTCATGATATATACAAGGTGTTGGAATGGTGTACCTTGGGCTGTGTTGTGGATCGAGCTAGAGGATCGATCTGAGGGTCGTTCTGGGCAGAAGATCGAGGATCATGCTCGATCAAGAGGTCGATCTAGATAGGACCGATCAGTCCAAACTCTGAGAATTTCCCGAGAGAAATTAGATCGGTCCATCCATTTTTGGACCGACCGATCCGTTCTCTTAGATCGACCTTGTCACTCGATCTAGCCATCGATCTACTGGACATGCTTCAGTATTCCTGTATTTAAGAGCTTCCAAGAGCGTGCCTTTGAATATCCATCTTCCTTGGTCATGTTGAGGCTTGTATCACCAGGCTCATACTCATCATAGAACCATCCCTCAAATGTGTGCATCCTTATCTCCTCAAAGGGCAACTTCCATGGATCCTCAAGGCTCTCCTCCTCGGTCATGTTGAGGCTTGTATCACCAGGCTCATACTCATCATACAACCATCCCCCAAATGTGTGCATCCTTATCTCCTCAAAGTGTAACTGCCGTGGATCCTCAATGCTTTCTTCATTGGTGAGGGTGAAACCGAGGTGCTTGGCAAAAGGTTGTTCCATTAGAGATTCTTCTTCTTTACTCTCCTTGGAGGCTGCTGCAATGGGACTCTCCTTTGTCTCTTTCCTGTGAATGAGTTGCATTTGTGTTTCTTTCTTGGTGGGGGGCTCTTGCTCAACAAATGAACTCTCACTAGCATCCTCTAAACATTCAACAACCAAACTTTCTTCACAAGGATCTTCAAATCTTTGCTCAAGATTTTCATCAACAATGTACCTAAGAAGATCTTCAAGTTCTTCAGCTTCTTGTTGGAATTCATCATTGGTGAGAGCGTTATCCTCTTGTTCCTCATTCCCTTGTGTGATTTCGGTGTTGAGAGACTCCACATGTGTTGTTGCAGCAACTCTTGAAAATGGAGCAGGAGAGTCTAGTTTGAAGTCAAGCATGCTAATGCTCTCATTAAGCTGTTCTGGCTGCTCCAAAAGCAACTTCATCATGTTGAGAGTTTCTTCCTCTTTAGAGATGTGGGAAGAGTAGGCTGCTCCTTGCTGCTCTAAAAGCAACTTCATCATGTTGAGAGTTTCTTCCTCCTTAGAGATGTGGGAAGAATAGGCTGCTCCTTGCTCGTCCTCCATGTCCCAAGATTGGTATCCCTTGCCATATCCATAGTGATTCTCTGGAGCAGAATGTTCATCCATAAGCCCTCTTTGATAAGTGGATGACCTGTCAAAACCATTGTTGCTAGTTGGGTCCCAAGCCAGCATTCTCTCTTGATTCGCTAATAAGGCCTCAAACATTGATGCTATATTCGAATCCATACTGTCTTCCTTGTGATTGTGCCTTGCAAAAAGAACAAACACTTGAAAGAGAGTTAGTAACCAAAATGAAAAATAAAAACTTAGTCTATACTAAGCTCCAAATCCTAGTAATTTCAGCAAAACCTAAGTTGGCAACGGCGCCAATTGATAATCAGCTTTTTTCACAGTTCTAAATATCAATCATAAAGACTCTTATTGTTGCTGTAGTACTTTAGGTGTCAATCCAGCCTAGGTGAGAAAGATACTAGGAATACAAGAGCAAAATAAAGCTAAGTCAAATTCGGGTAAATGAGGGAGAAATTCAACAAAAACTAAATGCAACACGAAATGAGCAAGAAAACAATTTTAAAATCCCCTCTTAAGGGTTAGCAACTACTAGAAGAAAATTAGGAATTTAAACTGCAAGACTACTGATTATGAAAATTCGAAAACTGAAAACAGGCAAATAAGGCTATTTCTAGCAACTTAAATGAGCAAACTTTAAATCTTAAGGAGAAAGATTTTGAAACTACTTGAATGATAAATAACAGATCTAAGGATGAGGTTCATGCTTAGGGAAGCTCAAGGTTCGATCTTGGTTTGCAAAAAGTAAATCTACACATTTCAAAATGAGCTATCCTTAAGCCTAAGAAGCAATCTTCCCAAGGCTTGTGGGTAAGATAAGTTCCTCTCATCATTCATCCCCTCCAAACCCATGGCTTGTGGTGGAAAAGGATGGTTGATGGAGCTGAAGCACGGATCTTAGCATGGCTTAACTAGCTCTTACTTGCCACTTCCGTGGTCTTTAAGGCATACTAGTCTCTTGGTTTGGACATAAGAGATCTCCTAAGTTCTTATGAGAAAAAGAAATCTCTTGGATAATAAAGCCTCTCTCAAGGTCTTTAAGCATTTGATACTCCAAACCAAGAAAGGATAAAGTTAAGAGCAAGAAAATACCAAGATCTAACCTTTAAAACTTTCCTAATCACCTCATCCTTAAATCCTAAAGAACTACTCTATTATCATTTTCAAACCCCTCTTAATCATAAGATAAGAGGAGTTAAACAAGATTAAGATAACAAGAAAGAAAGATTAAAGCTTAAAGAGAAGTTCTTAAATTCAAAATCAAAGTTTTTACAAAAGATAAAGCTTGAAAATAGAAAAAGATGCTTTAATGATGATCCACAAAACCCAAAAATGGGGATGGAGGCTGTAGAATTCGTGGATCCCCCAAAATTTTAGGTTTAGAGTGTTCATAAAAGACCACACAACTGGTCCCCTCACTAAAAGACAAAGTCGGAGCTGTCCAAGGAAGGAAGCAGAAAACTGGGCCGAAGATCGACCCGCCTGGTCGATCTAGTGGTCGATCTGAGGCTGAAACGAGTGGCCTGGTCGATCTAGTGGTCGATCTGAGGCTGAAACGAGTGGGATGGTCGATCTGGTGGTCGATCTCTGCCTGAAACGAGTGGGATGGTCGATCTGGTGGTCGATCTCTGCCTGAAACGATTGGGATCGTCGTTCTGGTGGTCGATCTCTGCCTAATTCTTTTTGGCCGAACTCTTTCTTGACTCCCAGCAACTCCCAAGCTCTTCTTTTGACTCCTTGTCCATGCTCAGCATCCAACAACAGCTCCATGTACTCCATATTACCTAAAAACAAAGCATATATGCAAGAAATATGCAAATGCTAATGCAAACATGTCTAAAACCTAAAATGGAGCAAAAGTTACAAATAATATAAATATGAATGCAATATGAATGCAAAATCTATTCTAAATGAGGGCTAAAATATGCTAAATTATGTGTTTATCATCCACAAACCTCCACGACTCCAAAGCAGCCAGAAACAACCTAAATGTGATGCAAAATGCAAGGAACATGCGTATGCTGGTGCAAGAATGCTCTAGGACTCTAAGTGATGCAATCTAACCTAAAATGTGATACAAATGCATGAAAAGCTAACTAATGAGTATGCAAAATGTATGCAATATGCAGTAACATCAATGGGATAACATCTCTCGATGATAGCCGAAGGACATGTACCGCGGTAAGGCAATGATCGAGGGACATGTTCGGATGGGATAACATCCCTTGATCATAGCCGAGGGACATGTACCGCGGTAAGGCAATGATCGAGGGACATGTTCAGATGGGATACAATATCTCGGATATAGCCGAGGAACATGTACCGCGGTAAGGTAATGATCGAGGGACATGTTCGGATGGGATAACATCTCTCGATGATAGCCGAGGGACATGTACCGCGGTAAGGCAATGATCGAGGGACATGTTCGGATGAGATAATATCTCTTGATGATAGCCGAAGGACATGTACCGCGGTAAGGCAATGATCGAGGGACATGTTCAGATGGGATAACATCCCTCGATGATAGCCGAGGAACATGTACCGCGGTAAGGCAATGATCGAGGGACATGTTCAGATGGGATAACATCCCTCGATCATAGCCGAGGGACATGTACAGCGGTAAGGCAATGATCGAGGGACATGTTCGGATGGGTTAATATCCCTCGATGATAAGCCGAGGGACATGTACCACGGTAAGGCAATGATCGAGAGACATGTTCGAATGGGATAATATCTCTCGATGATAGCCGAGGGACATGTACCGCGGTAAAGCAATGATCGAGGGACATGTACCGCGGTAAGGCAATGATCGAGGGACATGTTCGGATGGGATACAATATCTCGGATATAGCCGAGGAACATGTACCGCGGTAAAGCAATGATCGAGGGACATGTTCGGATGGGATACAATATCTTGGATATAGCCGAGGAGCATGTACCACGGTATGACAATGATCGAGGGACATGTTCGGATGGGATAACATCTCTCGATGATAGCCGAGAGACATGTACCGCGGTAAGGCAATGATCGAGGGACATGTTCGGATCGGATAACATCTCTCGATGATAACCGAGAGACAGGTACCGCGGTAAGGCAATGATCGAAGGACATGTTCGGATGGGATAACATCTCTCGATGATAGCCGAGAGACATGTACCGCGGTAAGGCAATGATCGAGGGACATGTTCGGATGGGATAACATCCCTCGATGATAGCCGAGAGAGATGTACCGCGGTAAGGCAATGATCGAGGGACATGTTCGGATGGGATAACATCCCTCGATGATAGCCGAGGGACATGTACCGCGGTAAGGCAATGATCGAGTGACATGTTCCGATGGGATAACATCTGTTGATGATAGCCGAGGGACATGTACCGCGGTAAGGAAATGTTTGAGGGACATGTTCGGATGGGATAACATCCCTCGGTGATAGCCGAGGGACATGTACCGCGGTAAGGCAATGATCGAGGGACATGTTCGGATGGGATAACATCTCTCCATGATAGCCGAGGGACATGTACTGCGGTAAGGCAATGATCGAGGGACATGTTTGGATGGGATAACATCTCTCAATGATAGCCGAGGGACATGTACCGCAGTAAGTCAATGATCCAAGAACATGTTCGGATGGGATAACATCTCTCGATGTTAGCCGAGGGACATGTACCACGGTAAGTCAATGATCGAGGGACATGTTCGGATGGGATAACATCTCTCGATGATAGCAGAGGGACATGTACCGCGGTAAGGCAATGATCGAGGGACATGTTCGGATGGGATAACATCTCTCCATGCTAGCCGAGGGACATGTACTGCGGTAAGGCAATGATCAAGGGACATGTTCGGATGGGATAACATCTCTCGATGATAGCCGAGGGACATGTACCGCGGTAAGGCAATGATCGAGGGACATGTTCGAATGGGATAACATCTCTCGATGATAGCCGAGGGACATGTACTGCGGTAAGGCAATGATCGAGGGACATGTTCGGATGGGATAACATCTCTCGATGGTAGCCGAGAGACATGTACTGCAGTAAGGCAATGATCGAGGGACATGTTCGGATGGGATAACATCCCTCCATGATAGCCGAGGGACATGTACCGCGGTAAGGCAATGATCGAGGGACATGTTCGGATGGGATAACATCCCTCGATGATAGCCGAGGGACATGTACCGCGGTAAAGCAATGATCGAGTGACATGTTCGGATGGGATAACATCTCTCGATGATAGCCGAGGGACATGTACCGCGGTAAGGCAATGATCGATGGACATGTTCGGATGGGATAACATCCCTTGATGATAGCCGAGGAACATGTACCGCGGTAAGGCAATGATCGAGGGACATGTTCGGATGGGATAACATCTCTCGGTGATCGAGGGACATGTACCGCGGTAAGGCAATGATCGAGGGACATGTTCGGATGGGATAACATCTCTCGACGCTAGCCGAGGGACATGTACCGCGGTAAGGCAATGATCGAGGGAATGTTCGGATGGGATAACATCCCTCGATGATAGCCGAGGAACATGTACCGCGGTAAGGCAATGATCGAGGGACATGTTCGGATGGGATAACATCTCTCGATGATAGCCGAGGGACATGTACCGCGGTAAGGCAATGATCGAGGGACATGTTCGGATCAGATAACATCTCTTGATGATAGCCGAAGGACATGTACCGCGGTAAGGCAATGATCGAGGGACATGTTCGGATGGGATAACATCCCTCGATCATAGCCGAGGAACATGTACCGCGGTAAGGCAATGATCGAGGGACATGTTCAGATGGGATAACATCCCTCGATCACAGCCGAGGGACATGTACAGCGGTAAGGCAATGATCGAGGGACATGTTCGGATGGGTTAATATCCCTTGATGATAAGCCGAGGGACATGTACCACGGTAAGGCAATGATCGAGAGACATGTTCGAATGGGATAATATCTCTCGATGATAGCCGAGGGACATGTACCACGGTAAAGCAATGATCGAGGGACATGTACCGCGGTAAGGCAATGATCGAGGGACTTGTTTGGATGGGATACAATATCTCGGATATAGGCGAGGAACATGTACCGCGGTAAAGCAATGATCGAGGGACATGTTCAGATGGGATACAATATCTTGGATATAGCCGAGGAGCATGTACCACGGTATGACAATGATCGAGGGACATGTTCGGATGGGATAACATCTCTCGATGATAGCCAAGAGACATGTACCGCGGTAAGGCAATGATCGAGGGACATGTTCGGATGGGATAACATCTCTCGATGATAACCGAGAGACAGGTACCCGCGGTAAGGCAATGATCGAAGGACATGTTCAGATGGGATAACATCTCTCGATGATAGCCGAGAGACATGTACCGCGCGGTAAGGCAATGATCGAGGGACATGTTCGGATGGAATAACATCCCTCGATGATAGCCGAGAGAGATGTACCGCGGTAAGGCAATGATCGAGGGACATGTTCGGATGGGATAACATCCCTCGATGATAGCCGAGGGACATGTACCGCGGTAAGGCAATGATCGAGTGACATGTTCCGATGGGATAACATCTGTCGATGATAGCCGAGGGACATGTACCGCGGTAAGGAAATGTTCGAGGGACATGTTCGGATGGGATAACATCCGTCGATGATAGCCGAGGGACATGTACCGCGGTAAGGCAATGATCGAGGGACATGTTCGGATGGGATAACATCTCTCCATGATAGCCGAGGGACATGTACTGCGGTAAGGCAATGATCGAGGGACATGTTTGGATGGGATAACATCTCTCAATGATAGCCGAGGGACATGTACCGCGGTAAGTCAATGATCGAGGGACATGTTCGGATGGGATAACATCTCTCGATGTTAGCCGAGGGACATGTACCACGGTAAGTCAATGATCGAGGGACATGTTCGGATGGGATAACATCTCTCGATGATAGCCGAGGGATATGTACCGCGGTAAGGCAATGATCGAGGGACATGTTCGGATGGGATAACATCTCTCCATGCTAGCCGAGGGACATGTACTGCGGTAAGGCAATGATCAAGGGACATGTTCGGATGGGATAACATCTCTCAATGATAGCCGAGGGACGTACCGCGGTAAGGCAATGATCGAGGGACATGTTCGGATTGGATAACATCTCTCGATGATAGCCGAGGGACATGTACTGCAGTAAGGCAATGATCGAGGGACATGTTCGGATGGGATAACATCTCTCGATGGTAGCCGAGAGACATGTACTGCAGTAAGGCAATGATCGAGGGACATGTTCGGATGGGATAACATCCCTCCATGATAGCCGAGGGACATGTACCGCGGTAAGGTATTGATCGAGGGACATGTTCGGATGGGATAACATCCCTCGATGATAGCCGAGGGACATGTACCGCGGTAAAGCAATGATCGAGTGACATGTTCGGATGGGATAACATCTCTCGATGATAGCCGAGGGACATGTACCGCGGTAAGGCAATGATCGATGGACATGTTCGGATGGGATAACATCCCTCGATGATAACCGAGGAACATGTACCGCGGTAAGGCAATGATCGAGGGACATGTTCGGATGGGATAACATCTCTCGGTGATCGAAGGACATGTACCGCGGTAAGGCAATGATCGAGGGACATGTTCGGATGGGATAACATCTCTCGACGCTAGCCGAGGGACATGTACTGCGGTAAGGCAATGATCGAGAGACATTTTCGGATGGGATAACATCCCTCGATTATAGTAGAGGGACATGTACTGCAGTAAGGCAATGATCGAGGGACATGTTCGGATGGGATAACATCTCTCGATGATAGCCGAGGGACATGTACCGCGGTAAGGCAATGATCGAGGGACATGTACCGCGGTAAGGCAATGATCGAGAGACATTTTCGGATGGGATAACATCCCTCGATTATAGTAGAGGGACATGTACTGCAGTAAGGCAATGATCGAGGGACATGTTCGGATGGGATAACATCTCTCGATGATAGCCGAGGGACATGTACCGCGGTAAGGCAATGATCGAGGGACATGTTTGGATGGGATACAATATCTCGGATATAGCCGAGGAACATGTACCGCGGTAAAGCAATGATCGAGGGACATGTTCGGATGGGATAACATCTCTCGATGATAGCCGAGAGACATGTACCGCGGTAAAGCAATGATCGAGGGACATGTTCGAATGGGATAACATCCCTCGATTATAGCCGAGAGACATGTACCGCGGTAAGGCAATGATCGAGGGAATGTTCTGATGGGATAACATCCCTCGATGATAGCCGAGGGACATGTACCGCGGTAAGGCAATGATCGAGGGACATGTTCGGATGGGATAACATCTCTCGATGGTAGCCGAGGAACATGTACTGTGGTAAGGCAATGATCGAGGGACATGTTCGGATGGGATAACATCTCTCAATGATAGCCGAGGGACATGTACCGTGGTAAGGCAATGATCAAGGGACATGTTCGGATGGGATAACATCCCTCGATCATAGCCGAGGGACATGTACCGCGGTAAGGCAATGATCGAGAGACATGTTCGGATGGGATAACATCCCTCGATGATAGCAAAGGGACATGTACTGCAGTAAGGCAATGATCGAGGGACATGTTTGGATGGGATAACATCTCTCGATGATAGCCGAGGGACATGTACCGCGGTAAGACAATGATCGAGGGACATGTTCGGATGGGATAACATCTCTCGATGATAGCCGAGGGACATGTACCGCGGTAAGGCAATGATCGAGGGAATGTTCGGATGGGATAACATCCCTCGATGATAGCCGAGGAACATGTACCGCGGTAAGGCAATGATCGAGGGACATGTTCGGATGGGATAACATCTCTCGATGATAGCCGAGGGACATGTACCGCGGTAAGGCAATGATCGAGGGACATGTTCGGATCAGATAACATCTCTTGATGATAGCCGAAGGACATGTACCGCGGTAAGGCAATGATCGAGGGACATGTTCGGATGGGATAACATCCCTCGATCATAGCCGAGGAACATGTACCGCGGTAAGGCAATGATCGAGGGACATGTTCAGATGGGATAACATCCCTCGATCACAGCCGAGGGACATGTACAGCGGTAAGGCAATGATCGAGGGACATGTTCGGATGGGTTAATATCCCTTGATGATAAGCCGAGGGACATGTACCACGGTAAGGCAATGATCGAGAGACATGTTCGAATGGGATAATATCTCTCGATGATAGCCGAGGGACATGTACCACGGTAAAGCAATGATCGAGGGACATGTACCGCGGTAAGGCAATGATCGAGGGACTTGTTTGGATGGGATACAATATCTCGGATATAGGCGAGGAACATGTACCGCGGTAAAGCAATGATCGAGGGACATGTTCAGATGGGATACAATATCTTGGATATAGCCGAGGAGCATGTACCACGGTATGACAATGATCGAGGGACATGTTCGGATGGGATAACATCTCTCGATGATAGCCAAGAGACATGTACCGCGGTAAGGCAATGATCGAGGGACATGTTCGGATGGGATAACATCTCTCGATGATAACCGAGAGACAGGTACCGCGGTAAGGCAATGATCGAAGGACATGTTCAGATGGGATAACATCTCTCGATGATAGCCGAGAGACATGTACCGCGGTAAGGCAATGATCGAGGGACATGTTCGGATGGAATAACATCCCTCGATGATAGCCGAGAGACATGTACCGCGGTAAGGCAATGATCGAGGGACATGTTCGGATGGGATAACATCCCTCGATGATAGCCGAGGGACATGTACCGCGGTAAGGCAATGATCGAGTGACATGTTCCGATGGGATAACATCTGTCGATGATAGCCGAGGGACATGTACCGCGGTAAGGAAATGTTCGAGGGACATGTTCGGATGGGATAACATCCGTCGATGATAGCCGAGGGACATGTACCGCGGTAAGGCAATGATCGAGGGACATGTTCGGATGGGATATAACATCTCTCCATGATAGCCGAGGGACATGTACTGCGGTAAGGCAATGATCGAGGGACATGTTTGGATGGGATAACATCTCTCAATGATAGCCGAGGGACATGTACCGCGGTAAGTCAATGATCGAGGGACATGTTCGGATGGGATAACATCTCTCGATGTTAGCCGAGGGACATGTACCACGGTAAGTCAATGATCGAGGGACATGTTCGGATGGGATAACATCTCTCGATGATAGCCGAGGGATATGTACCGCGGTAAGGCAATGATCGAGGGACATGTTCGGATGGGATAACATCTCTCCATGCTAGCCGAGGGACATGTACTGCGGTAAGGCAATGATCAAGGGACATGTTCGGATGGGATAACATCTCTCAATGATAGCCGAGGGACGTACCGCGGTAAGGCAATGATCGAGGGACATGTTCGGATTGGATAACATCTCTCGATGATAGCCGAGGGACATGTACTGCAGTAAGGCAATGATCGAGGGACATGTTCGGATGGGATAACATCTCTCGATGGTAGCCGAGAGACATGTACTGCAGTAAGGCAATGATCGAGGGACATGTTCGGATGGGATAACATCCCTCCATGATAGCCGAGGGACATGTACCGCGGTAAGGTATTGATCGAGGGACATGTTCGGATGGGATAACATCCCTCGATGATAGCCGAGGGACATGTACCGCGGTAAAGCAATGATCGAGTGACATGTTCGGATGGGATAACATCTCTCGATGATAGCCGAGGGACATGTACCGCGGTAAGGCAATGATCGATGGACATGTTCGGATGGGATAACATCCCTCGATGATAACCGAGGAACATGTACCGCGGTAAGGCAATGATCGAGGGACATGTTCGGATGGGATAACATCTCTCGGTGATCGAAGGACATGTACCGCGGTAAGGCAATTATCGAGGGACATGTTCGGATGGGATAACATCTGTCGATGATAGCCGAGGGACATGTACCGCGGTAAGGAAAAGATCGACGGACATGTTTGGATGGGATAACATCCCTCGATCATAGCCGAAGGACTTGTACCGCAGTAAGGCAATGATCGAGGGACATGTTCGGATGGGATAACATCTCTCGATGATAGCCGAGGGACATGTACCGCGGTAAGGCAATGATCGAGGGACATGTTCGGATGGGAAAACATCTCTGGATGATAGCCGAGGGACATGTACCGTGGTAAGGCAATGATCGAGGGACATGTTCGGATGGGATAACATCCCTCGATCATTGCCGAGGGACATGTACCGCGGTAAGGCAATGATCGAAGAACATGTTCGGATGGGATAACAGCCCTCGATGATAGTCGAGGGACATCTACCGCGGTAAGGCAATGATCGAGAGATATTTTCGGATGGGATAACATCCCTCGATTATAGCAGAGGGACATGTACTGCAGTAAGGCAATGATCGAGGGACATGTTCGGATTGGATAACATCTCTCGATGATAGCTGAGGGACATGTACCGCGGTAAGGCAATGATCGAGGGACATGTTCGGATGGGATAACATCTCTCGATGATAGCCGAGTGACATGTACCGCGGTAAGGCAATGATCGAGGGACATGTTCGGATGGAATAACATCCCTCGATCATAGACGAGAGACATGTACTGCGGTAAGGCAATGATCGAGGGACATGTTCGGATGGGATAACATCTTTCAATGATAGCCGAGGGACATGTACTGCGGTAAGTCAATGATCGAGGGACATGTTCGGATGGGATAACATCTCTCCATGCTAGCCGAGGGACATGTACTGCAGTAAGGCAATGATCGAGGGACATGTTCGGATGGGATAACATCTGTCGATGATAACCGAGGGACATGTACCGCGGTAAGGAAAAGATCGAGGGACATGTTTGGATGGGATAACATCCCTCGATCATAGCCGAGGGACTTGTACTGCAGTAAGGCAATGATCGAGGGACATATTCGGATGGGATAACATCTCTCGATGATAGCCGAGGGACATGTACCGCGGTAAGGCAATGATCGAGGGACATGTTTGGATGGGATAACATCTCACGATGATAGCCGAGGGACATGTACTGCGGTAAGGCAATGATCGAGGGACATGTTCGGATGGGATAACATCTCTCGATTGTAACCGAGAGACAGGTACCGCGTTAAGGCAATGATCGAGGGACATGTTCGGATGGGATAACATCTCTCGATGATAGCCGACAGACATGTACCGCGGTAGGGCAATGATCGAGGGACATGTTCGGATGGGATAACATCCCTTGATGATAGCCGAGAGACATGTACCGCGATAAGGCAATGATCGAGGGACATGTTCGGATGGGATAACATCTCTCGATGATAGCCGAGGGACATGTACCGCGGTAAGGCAATGATCGAGGGACATGTTCGGATGGGATAACATCCCTCGATCATAGCCGAGGGACATGTACCGCGGTAAGGCAATGATCGAGGGACATGTTCAGATGGGATACAATATCTCGGATATAGCCGAGGAACATGTACCGCGGTAAGGCAATGATCGAGGGACATGTTCGGATGGGATAACATCTCTCGATGATAGCTGAGGGACATGTACCGCGGTAAGGCAATGATCGAGGGACATGTTCGGATGAGATAACATCTCTTGATGATAGCCGAAGGACATGTACCGCGGTAAGGCAATGATCGAGGGACATGTTCGGATGGGATAACATCCCTCGATCATAGCCGAGGAACATGTACCGCGGTAAGGCAATGATCGAGGGACATGTTCAGATGGGATAACATCCCTCGATCATAGCCGAGGGACATGTACAGCAGTAAGGAAATGATCGAGGGACATGTTCGGATGGGTTAATATCCCTCGATGATAAGCCGAGGGACATGTACCACGGTAAGGCAATGATCGAGAGACATGTTCGAATGGGATAATATCTCTCGATGATAGCCGAGGGACATGTACCGCTGTAAAGCAATGATCGAGGGACATGTACCGCGGTAAGGCAATGATCGAGGGACATGTTCGGATGGGATACAATATCTTGGATATAGCCGAGGAGCATGTACCACGGTATGACAATGATCGAGGGACATGTTCGGATGGGATAACATCTCTCGATGATAGCCGAGAGACATGTACCGCGGTAAGGCAATGATCGAGGGACATGTTCGGATGGGATAACATCTCTCGATGATAACCAAGAGACAGGTACCGCGGTAAGGCAATGATCGAAGGACATGTTCGGATGGGATAACATCTCTCGATGATAGCCGAGAGACATGTACCGCGGTAAGGCAATGATCGAGGGACATGTTCGGATGGGATAACATCCCTCGATGATAGCCGAGAGACATGTACCGCGGTAAGGCAATGATCGAGGGACATGTTCGGATGGGATAACATCCCTCGATGATAGCCGAGGGACATGTACCGCGGTAAGGCAATGATCGAGTGACATGTTCCGATGGGATAACATCTGTCGATGATAGCCGAGGGACATGTACCGCGGTAAGGAAATGTTCGAGGGACATGTTCGGATGGGATAACATCCCTCGGTGATAGCCGAGGGACATGTACTGCGGTAAGGTAATGATCGAGGGACATGTTCGGATGGGATAACATCTCTCCATGATAGCCAAGGGACATGTACTGCGGTAAGGCAATGATCGAGGGACATGTTTGGATGGGATAACATCTCTCAATGATAGCCGAGGGACATGTACCACGGTAAGTCAATGATCGAGGAACATGTTCGGATGGGATAACATCTCTCGATGTTAGCCGAGGGACATGTACCACGGTAAGTCAATGATCGAGGGACATGTTCGGATGGGATAACATCTCTCGATGATAGCAGAGGGACATGTACCGCGGTAAGGCAATGATCGAGGGACATGTTCGGATGGGATAACATCTCTCCATGCTAGCCGAGGGACATGTACTGCGGTAAGGCAATGATCAAGGGACATGTTCGGATGGGATAACATCTCTCGATGATAGCCGAGGGACATGTACCGCGGTAAGGCAATGATCGAGGGACATGTTCGAATGGGATAACATCTCTCGATGATAGCCGAGGGACATGTACTGCGGTAAGGCAATGATCGAGGGACATGTTCGAATGGGATAACATCTCTCGATGGTAGCCGAGAGACATGTACTGCAGTAAGGCAATGATCGAGGGACATGTTCGGATGGGATAACATCCCTCCATGATAGCCGAGGGACATGTACCGCGGTAAGGCAATGATCGAGGGACATGTTCGGATGGGATAACATCCCTCGATGATAGCCGAGGGACATGTACCGCGGTAAAGCAATGATCGAGTGACATGTTCGGATGGGATAACATCTCTCGATGATAGCCGAGGGACATGTACCGCGGTAAGGCAATGATCGATGGACATGTTCGGATGGGATAACATCCCTCGATGATAGCCGAGGAACATGTACCGCGGTAAGGCAATGATCGAGGGACATGTTCGGATGGGATAACATCTCTCGGTGATCGAGGGACATGTACCGCGGTAAGGCAATGATCGAGGGACATGTTCGGATGGGATAACATCTCTCGACGCTAGCCGAGGGACATGTACTGCGGTAAGGCAATGATCGAGAGACATTTTCGGATGGGATAACATCCCTCGATTATAGTAGAGGGACATGTACTGCAGTAAGGCAATGATCGAGGGACATGTTCGGATGGGATAACATCTCTCGATGATAGCCGAGGGACATGTACCGTGGTAAGGCAATGATCGAGGGACATGTACCGCGGTAAGGCAATGATCGAGAGACATTTTCGGATGGGATAACATCCCTCGATTATAGTAGAGGGACATGTACTGCAGTAAGGCAATGATCGAGGGACATGTTCGGATGGGATAACATCTCTCGATGATAGCCGAGAGACATGTACCGCGGTAAGGCAATGATCGAGGGACATGTTCGGATGGGATAAAATCTCTCGATGATAGCCGAGAGACATGTACCGCGGTAAGGCAATGATCGAGGGACATGTTCGGATGGGATAACATCTCTCGATGATAACCGAGAGACAGGTACCGCGGTAAGGCGTTGATCGAGGGACATGTTCGGATGGGATAACATCTCTCGATGATAGCCGAGAGACATGTACCGCGGTAAAGCAATGATCGAGGGACATGTTCGAATGGGATAACATCCCTCGATTATAGCCGAGAGACATGTACCGCGGTAAGGCAATGATCGAGGGAATGTTCTGATGGGATAACATCCCTCGATGATAGCCGAGGGACATGTACCGCGGTAAGACAATGATCGAGTGACATGTTCCGATGGGATAACATCCCTCGATGATAGCCGAGGGACATGTACCGCGGAAAGGCAATGATCGAGGGACATGTTCGGATGGGATAACATCTCTCGATGATAGCCGAGGGACATGTACCGCGGTAAGGCAATGATCGAGGGACATGTTCGGATGGGATAACATCTGTCGATGGTAGCCGAGGAACATGTACTGTGGTAAGGCAATGATCGAGGGACATGTTCGGATGGGATAACATCTCTCAATGATAGCCGAGGGACATGTACCGTGGTAAGGCAATGATCGAGGGACATGTTCGGATGGGATAACATCCCTCGATCATAGCCGAGGGACATGTACCGCGGTAAGGCAATGATCGAGAGACATGTTCGGATGGGATAACATCCCTCGATGATAGCAGAGGGACATGTACTGCAGTAAGGCAATGATCGAGGGACATGTTTGGATGGGATAACATCTCTCGATGATAGCCGAGGGACATGTACCGCGGTAAGGCAATGATCGAGGGACATGTTCGGATGGGATAACATCTCTCGATGATAGCCGAGGGACATGTACCGCGGTATGGCAATGATCGAGGGACATGTTCGGATAGGATAACATCCCTCAATCTAGCCGAGGGACATGTATTGTGGTAAGGCAATGATCGAGGGACATGTTCGGATGGGATAACATCTCTCGATGATAGCCGAGGGACATGTACCGCGGTAAGGCAATGATCGAGGGACATGTTCGGATGAGATAACATCTCTTGATGATAGCCGAAGGACATGTACCGCGGGAAGGCAATGATCGAGGGACATGTTCGGATGGGATAACATCCCTCGATCATAGCCGAGGAACATGTACCGCGGTAAGGCAATGATCGAGGGACATGTTCAGATGGGATAACATCCCTCGATCATAGCCGAGGGACATGTACTGCGGTAAGGCAATGATCGAGGGACATGTTCGGATGGGTTAATATCCCTTGATGATAAGCCGAGGGACATGTACCACGGTAAGGCAATGATCGAGAGACATGTTCGAATGGGATAATATCTCTCGATGATAGCCGAGGGACATGTACCGCGGTAAAGCAATGATCGAGGGACATGTACCGCGGTAAGGCAATGATCGAGGGACTTGTTTGGATGGGATACAATATCTCGGATATAGCCGAGGAACATGTACCGCGGTAAAGCAATGATCGAGGGACATGTTCGGATGGGATACAATATCTTGGATATAGCCGAGGAGCATGTACCACGGTATGACAATGATCGAGGGACATGTTCGGATGGGATAACATCTCTCGATGATAGCCGAGAGACATGTACCGCGGTAAGGCAATGATCGAGGGACATGTTCGGATGGGATAACATCTCTCGATGATAACCGAGAGACAGGTACCGCGGTAAGGCAATGATCGAAGGACATGTTCGGATGGGATAACATCTCTCGATGATAGCCGAGAGACATGTACCGCGGTAAGGCAATGATCGAGGGACATGTTCGGATGGAATAACATCCCTCGATGATAGCCGAGAGACATGTACCGCGGTAAGGCAATGATCGAGGGACATGTTCGGATGGGATAACATCCCTCGATGATAGCCGAGGGACATGTACCGCGGTAAGGCAATGATCGAGTGACATGTTCCGATGGGATAACATCTGTCGATGATAGCCGAGGGACATGTACCGCGGTAAGGAAATGTTCGAGGGACATGTTCGGATGGGATAACATCCCTCGATGATAGCCGAGGGACATGTACCGCGGTAAGGCAATGATCGAGGGACATGTTCGGATGGGATAACATCTCTCCATGATAGCCGAGGGACATGTACTGCGGTAAGGCAATGATCGAGGGACATGTTTGGATGGGATAACATCTCTCAATGATAGCCGAGGGACATGTACCGCGGTAAGTCAATGATCGAGGGACATGTTCGGATGGGATAACATCTCTCGATGTTAGCCGAGGGACATGTACCACGGTAAGTCAATGATCGAGGGACATGTTCGGATAGGATAACATCTCTCGATGATAGCCGAGGGACATGTACCGCGGTATGGCAATGATCGAGGGACATGTTCGGATGGGATAACATCTCTCCATGCTAGACGAGGGACATGTACTGCGGTAAGGCAATGATCAAGGGACATGTTTGGATGGGATAACATCTCTCGATGATAGCCGAGGGACATGTACCGCGGTAAGGAAATGATCGAGGGACATGTTCGGATGGGATAACATCTCTCGATGATAGCCGAGGGACATGTACCGCGGTAAGGCAATGATCGAGGGACATGTTCGGATGGGAAAACATCTCTCGATGATAGCCGAGGGACATGTACCGTGGTAAGGCAATGATCGAGGGACATGTTCGGATGGGATAACATCCCTCGATCATTGCCGAGGGACATGTACCGCGGTAAGGCAATGATCGAAGGACATGTTCGGATGGGATAACATCTCTCCATGATAGCCGAGGGACATGTACTGCGGTAAGGAAATGATCGAGGGACATGTTCGGATGGGATAACATCTCTCGATGGTAGCCGAGAGACATGTACTGCAGTAAGGCAATGATCGAGGGACATGTTCGGATGGGATAACATCCCTCCATGATAGCCGAGGGACATGTACCGCGGTAAGGCAATGATCGAGGGACATGTTCGGATGGGATAACATCCCTCGATGATAGCCGAGGGACATGTACCGCGGTAAAGCAATGATCGAGTGACATGTTCGGATGGGATAACATCTCTCGATGATAGCCGAGGGACATGTACCGCGGTAAGGCAATGATCGATGGACATGTTCGGATGGGATAACATCCCTCGATGATAACCGAGGAACATGTACCGCGGTAAGGCAATGATCGAGGGACATGTTCGGATGGGATAACATCTCTCGGTGATCGAGGGACATGTACCGCGGTAAGGCAATTATCGAGGGACATGTTCGGATGGGATAACATCTCTCGATGGTAGCCGAGAGACATGTACTGCAGTAACGCAATGATCGAGGGACATGTTCGGATGGGATAACATCCCTCCATGATAGCCGAGGGACATGTACCGCGGTAAGGAAAAGATCGAGGGACATGTTTGGATGGGATAACATCCCTCGATCATAGCCGAGGGACTTGTACCGCAGTAAGGCAATGATCGAGGGACATATTCGGATGGGATAACATCTCTCGATGATAGCCGAGGGACATGTACCGCGGTAAGGCAATGATCGAGGGACATGTTCGGATGGGAAAACATCTCTCGATGATAGCCGAGGGACATGTACCGTGGTAAGGCAATGATCGAGGGACATGTTCGGATGGGATAACATCCCTCGATCATTGCCGAGGGACATGTACCGCGGTAAGGCAATGATCGAAGGACATGTTCGGATGGGATAACAGCCCTCGATGATAGCCGAGGGACATCTACCGCGGTAAGGCAATGATCGAGAGACATTTTAGGATGGGATAACATCCCTCGATTATAGCAGAGGGACATGTACTGCAGTAAGGCAATGATCGAGGGACATGTTCGGATTGGATAACATCTCTCGATGATAGCTGAGGGACATGTACCGCGGTAAGGCAATGATTGAGGGACATGTTCGGATGGGATAACATCTCTCGATGATAGCCGAGGGACATGTACCGCGGTAAGGCAATGATCGAGGGACATGTTCGGATGGGATAACATCCCTCGATCATAGACGAGAGACATGTACTGCGGTAAGGCAATGATCGAGGGACATGTTCGGATGGGATAACATCTCTCAATGATAGCCGAGGGACATGTACTGCGGTAAGTCAATGATCGAGGGACATGTTCGGATGGGATAACATCTCTCCATGCTAGCCGAGGGACATGTACTGCAGTAAGGCAATGATCGAGGGACATGTTCGGATGGGATAACATCTGTCGATGATAGCCGAGGGACATGTACCGCGGTAAGGAAAAGATCGAGGGACATGTTTGGATGGGATAACATCCCTCGATCATAGCCGAGGGACTTGTACTGCAGTAAGGCAATGATCGAGGGACATGTTCGGATGGGATAACATCTCTCGATGATAGCCGAGGGACATGTACCGCGGTAAGGCAATGATCGAGGGACATGTTTGGATGGGATAACATCTCACGATGATAGCCGAGGGACATGTACTGCTGTACGGCAATGATCGAGGGACATGTTCGGATGGGATAACATCTCTCGATGGTAGCCGAGAGACATGTACTGCAGTAAGGCAAAGATAGAAGGACATGTTCGGATGGGATAACATCCCTCGATCATAGACGAGAGACATGTACTGCGGTAAGGCAATGATCGAGGGACATGTTCGGATGGGATAACATCTCTCAATGATAGCCGAGGGACATGTACCGCGGTAAGTCAATGATCGAGGGACATGTTCGGATGGGATAACATCTCTCGATGATAGCCGAGGGACATGTACCGCGGTAAGGCAATGATCGAGGGACATGTTCGGATGGGATAACATCCCTCGATCATAGCCGAGGGAAATGTACCGCGGTAAGGCAATGATCGAGGGACATGTTCAGATGGGATACAATATCTCGGATATAGCCGAGGACATGTACCGCGGTAAGGCAATGATCGAGGGACATGTTCGGATGGGATAACATCTCTCGATGATAGCCGAGGGACATGTACCGCGGTAAGGCAATGATCGAGGGACATGTTCGGATGAGATAACATCTCTTGATGATAGCCGAAGGACATGTACCGCGGTAAGGCAATGATCGAGGGACATGTTCGGATGGGATAACATCCCTCGATCATAGCCGAGGAACATGTACCGCGGTAAGGCAATGATCGAGGGACATGTTCAGATGGGATAACATCCCTCGATCATAGCCGAGGGACATGTACAGCGGTAAGGAAATGATCGAGGGACATGTTCGGATGGGTTAATATCCCTCGATGATAAGCCGAGGGACATGTACCACGGTAAGGCAATGATCGAGAGACATGTTCGAATGGGATAATATCTCTCGATGATAGCCGAGGGACATGTACCGCGGTAAGGCAATGATCGAGGGACTTGTTCGGATGGGATACAATATCTCGGATATAGCCGAGGAACATGTACCGCGGTAAAGCAATGATCGAGGGACATGTTCGGATGGGATACAATATCTTGGATATAGCCGAGGAGCATGTACCACGGTATGACAATGATCGAGGGACATGTTCGGATGGAATAACATCTCTCGATGATAGCCGAGAGACATGTACTGCGGTAAGGCAATGATCGAGGGACATGTTCGGATGGGATAACATCTCTCGATGATAACCGAGAGACAGGTACCGCGGTAAGGAAATGATCGAAGGACATGTTCGGATGGGATAACATCTCTCGATGATAGCCGAGAGACATGTACCGCGGTAAGGCAATGATCGAGGGGCATGTTCGGATGGGATAACATCCCTCGATGATAGCCGAGAGACATGTACCGCGGTAAGGCAATGATCGAGGGACATGTTCGGATGGGATAACATCCCTCGATGATAGCCGAGGGACATGTACCGCGGTAAGGCAATGATCGAGTGACATGTTCCGATGGGATAACATCTGTCGATGATAGCCGAGGGACATGTACCGCGGTAAGGAAATGTTCGAGCGACATGTTCGGATGGGATAACATCCCTCGGTGATAGCCGAGGGACATGTACCGCGGTAAGGCAATGATCGAGGGACATGTTCGGATGGGATAACATCTCTCGATGATAGCCGAGGGACATGTACCGCGGTAAGGCAATGATCGAGGGACATGTTCGGATGGGATAACATCCCTCGATCATAGACGAGAGACATGTACTGCGGTAAGGCAATGATCGAGGGACATGTTCGGATGGGATAACATCTCTCAATGATAGCCGAGGGACATGTACTGCGGTAAGTCAATGATCGAGGGACATGTTCGGATGGGATAACATCTCTCCATGCTAGCCGAGGGACATGTACTGCAGTAAGGCAATGATCGAGGGACATGTTCGGATGGGATAACATCTGTCGATGATAGCCGAGGGACATGTACCGCGGTAAGGAAAAGATCGAGGGGCATGTTTGGATGGGATAACATCCCTCGATCATAGCCGAGGGACTTGTACTGCCGTAAGGCAATGATCGAGGGACATGTTCGGATGGGATAACATCTCTCGATGATAGCCGAGGGACATGTACCGCGGTAAAGCAATGATCGAGGGACATGTACCGCGGTAAGGCAATGATCGAGGGACATGTTCGGATGGGATACAATATCTCGGATATAGCCGAGGAACATGTACCGCGGTAAAGCAATGATCGAGGGACATGTTCGGATGGGATACAATATCTTGGATATAGCCGAGGAGCATGTACCACGGTATGACAATGATCAAGGGACATGTTCGGATGGGATAACATCTCTCGATGATAACCGAGAGACAGGTACCGCGGTAAGGCAATGATCGAAGGACATGTTCGGATGGGATAACATCTCTCGATGATAGCCGAGAGACATGTACCGCGGTAAGGCAATGATCGAGGGACATGTTCGGATGGGATAACATCCCTCGATGATAGCCGAAAGACATGTACCGCGGTAAGGCAATGATCGAGGGACATGTTCGGATGGGATAACATCCCTCGATGATAGCCGAGGGACATGTACCGCGGTAAGGCAATGATCGAGTGACATGTTCCGATGGGATAACATCTGTCGATGATAGCCGAGGGACATGTACCGCGGTAAGGAAATGTTCGAGCGACATGTTCGGATGGGATAACATCCCTCGGTGATAGCCGAGGGACATGTACCACGGTAAGGCAATGATCGAGGGACATGTTCGGATGGGATAACATCTCTCCATGATAGCCGAGGGACATGTACTGCGGTAAGGCAATGATCGAGGGACATGTTTGGATGGGATAACATCTCTCAATGATAGCCGAGGGACATGTACCGCGGTAAGTCAATGATCGAGGGACATGTTCGGATGGGATAACATCTCTCGATGTTAGCCGAGGGAGATGTACCACGGTAAGTCAATGATCGAGGGACATGTTCGGATGGGATAACATCTCTCGATGATAGCAGAGGGACATGTACCGCGGTAAGGCAATGATCGAGGGAAATGTTCGGATGGGATAACATCTCTCCATGCTAGCCGAGGGACATGTACTGCGGTAAGGCAATGATCAAGGGACATGTTCGGATGGGATAACATCTCTCGATGATAGCCGAGGGACATGTACCGCAGTAAGGCAATGATCGAGGGACATGTTCGAATGGGATAACATCTCTCGATGATAGCCGAGGGACATGTACTACGGTAAGCCAATGATCGAGGGACATGTCCGGATGGGATAACATCTCTCGATGGTAGCCGAGAGACATGTACTGCAGTAAGGCAATGATAGAGGGACATGTTCGGATGGGATAACATCCCTCCATGATAGCCGAGGAACATGTACCGCGGTAAGGCAATGATCGAGGGACATGTTCGGATGGGATAACATCTCTCGATGATAGCCGAGGGACATGTACCGCAGTAAGGCAATGATCGAGGGACATGTTTGGATGAGATAACATCTCTTGATGATAGGCGAAGGACATGTACCGCGGTAAGGCAATGATCGAGGGACATGTTCGGATGGGATAACATCCCTCGATCATAGCCGAGGAACATGTACCGCGGTAGGCAATGATCGAGGGACATGTTCAGATGGGATAACATCCCTCGATCATAGCCGAGGGACATGTACAGCGGTAAGGCAATGATCGAGGGACATGTTCGGATGGGTTAATATCCCTCGATGATAAGCCGAGGGACATGTACCACGGTAAGGCAATGATCGAGAGACATGTTCGAATGGGATAATATCTCTCGATGATAGCCGAGGGACATGTACCGCGGTAAAGCAATGATCGAGGGACATGTACCGCGGTAAGGCAATGATCGAGGGACATGTTCGGATGGGATACAATATCTCGGATATAGCCGAGGAACATGTACCGCGGTAAAGCAATGATCGAGGGACATGTTCGGATGGGATACAATATCTTGGATATAGCCGAGGAGCATGTACCACGGTATGACAATGATCAAGGGACATGTTCGGATGGGATAACATCTCTCGATGATAACCGAGAGACAGGTACCGCGGTAAGGCAATGATCGAAGGACATGTTCGGATGGGATAACATCTCTCGATGATAGCCGAGAGACATGTACCACGGTAAGGCAATGATCGAGGGACATGTTCGGATGGGATAACATCCCTCGATGATAGCCGAGAGACATGTACCGCGGTAAGGCAATGATCGAGTGACATGTTCCGATGGGATAACATCTGTCGATGATAGCCGAGGGACATGTACCGCGGTAAGGAAATGTTCGAGCGACATGTTCGGATGGGATAACATCCCTCGGTGATAGCCGAGGGACATGTACCACGGTAAGGCAATGATCGAGGGACATGTTCGGATGGGATAACATCTCTCCATGATAGCCGAGGGACATGTACTGCGGTAAGGCAATGATCGAGGGACATGTTTGGATGGGATAACATCTCTCAATGATAGCCGAGGGACATGTACCGCGGTAAGTCAATGATCGAGGGACATGTTCGGATGGGATAACATCTCTCGATGTTAGCCGAGGGACATGTACCACGGTAAGTCAATGATCGAGGGACATGTTCGGATGGGATAACATCTCTCGATGATAGCAGAGGGACATGTACCGCGGTAAGGCAATGATCGAGGGACATGTTCGGATGGGATAACATCTCTCCATGCTAGCCGAGGGACATGTACTGCGGTAAGGCAATGATCAAGGGACATGTTTGGATGGGATAACATCTCTCGATGATAGCCGAGGGACATGTACCGCGGTAAGGCAATGATCGAGGGACATGTTCGAATGGGATAACATCTCTCGATGATAGCCGAGGGACATGTACTGCGGTAAGGCAATGATCGAGGGACATGTTCGGATGGGATAACATCTCTCGATGGTAGCCGAGAGACATGTACTGCAGTAAGGCAATGATCGAGGGACATGTTCGGATGGGATAACATACCTCCATGATAGCCGAGGGACATGTACCGCGGTAAGGCAATGATCGAGGGACATGTTCGGATGGGATAACATCCCTCGATGATAGCCGAGAGACATGTACCGCGGTAAAGCAATGATCGAGTGACATGTTCGGATGGGATAACATCTCTCGATGATAGCCGAGGGACATGTACCGTAGTAAGGCAATGATCGATAGACATGTTCGGATGGGATAACATCCCTCGATGATAGCCGAGGAACATCTACCGCGGTAAGGCAATGATCGAGGGACATGTTCGGATGGGATAACATCTCTCGGTGATCGAGGGACATGTACCGCGGTAAGGCAATGATCGAGGGACATGTTCGGATGGGATAACATCTCTCGACGCTAGCCGAGGGACATGTACTGCGGTAAGGCAATGATCAAGAGACATTTTTGGATGGGATAACATCCCTCGATTATAGTAGAGGGACATGTACTGCAGTAAGGCAATGATCGAGGGACATGTTCGGATGGGATAACATCTCTCGATGATTGCCGAGGGACATGTACCGCGGTAAGGCAATGATCGAGGGACATGTACCGCGGTAAGGCAATGATCAAGAGACATTTTCGGATGGGATAACATCCCTCGATTATAGTAGAGAGACATGTACTGCAGTAAGGCAATGATCGAGGGACATGTTCGGATGGGATAACATCTCTCGATGATAGCCGAGGGACATGTACCGCGGTAAGGCAATGATCGAGGGACATGTTCGGATGGGATACAATATCTCGGATATAGCCGAGGAACATGTACCGCGGTAAAGCAATGATCGAGGGACATGTTAGGATGGGATAGAATATCTTGGATATAGCCGAGGAGCATGTACCGCAGTATGACAATGATCGAGGGACATGTTCGGATGGGATAACATCTCTCGATGATAGCCGAGAGACATGTACCGCGGTAAGGCAATGATCGAGGGACATGTTCGGATGGGATAACATCTCTCGATGATAACCGAGAGACAGGTACCGCGGTAAGGCGTTGATCGAGGGACATGTTCGGATGGGATAACATCTCTCGATGATAGATGAGAGACATGTACCGCGATGAAGCAATGATCGAGGGACATGTTCGAATGGGATATCATCCCTCGATTATAGCCGAGAGACATGTACCGCGGTAAGGCAATGATCGAGGGAATGTTCTGATGGGATAACATCCCTCGATGATAGCCGAGGGACATGTACCGCGGTAAGACAATGATCGAGTGACATGTTCCGATGGGATAACATCTCTCGATGATAGCCGAGGGACATGTACCGCGGAAAGGCAATGATCGAGGGACATGTTCGGATGGGATAACATCTCTCGATGATAGCCGAGGGACATGTACCGCGGTAAGGCAATGATCGAGGGACATGTTCGGATGGGATAACATCTCTCGATGGTAGCCGAGGAACATGTACTGTGGTAAGGCAATGATCGAGGGACATGTTCGGATGGGATAACATCTCTCAATGATAGCCGAGGGACATGTACCGTGGTAAGGCAATGATCGAGGGACATGTTCGGATGGGATAACATCCCTCGATCATAGCCGAGGGACATGTACCGCGGTAAGGCAATGATTGAGAGACATGTTCGGATGGGATAACATCCCTCGATGATAGCAAGAGGGACATGTACTGCAGTAAGGCAATGATCGAGGGACATGTTTGGATGGGATAACATCTCTCGATGATAGCCGAGGGACATGTACCGCGGTAAGGCAATGATCGAGAGACATGTTCGAATGGGATAATATCTCTCGATGATAGCCGAGGGACATGTACCGCGGTAAAGCAATGATCGAGGGTCATGTACCGCGGTAAGGCAATGATCGAGGGACATGTTCGGATGGGATACAATATCTCGGATATAGCCGCGGAACATGTACCGCGGTAAAGCAATGATCGAGGGACATGTTCGGATGGGATACAATATCTTGGATATAGCCGAGGAGCATGTACCACGGTATGACAATGATCAAGGGACATGTTCGGATGGGATAACATCTCTCGATGATAACCGAGAGACAGGTACCGCGGTAAGGCAATGATCGAAGGACATGTTCGGATGGGATAACATCTCTCGATGATAGCCGAGAGACATGTACCGCGGTAAGGCAATGATCGAGGGACATGTTCGGATGGGATAACATCCCTCGATGATAGCCGAGAGACATGTACCGTGGTAAGGCAATGATCGAGGGACATGTTCGGATGGGATAACATCCCTCGATGAAAGCCGAGGGACATGTACCGCGGTAAGGCAATGATCGAGTGACATGTTCCGATGGGATAACATCTGTCGATGATAGCCGAGGGACATGTACCGCGGTAAGGAAATGTTCGAGCGACATGTTCGGATGGGATAACATCCCTCGGTGATAGCCGAGGGACATGTACCGCGGTAAGGCAATGATCGAGGGACATGTTCGGATGGGATAACATCTCTCGATGATAGCTGAGGGACATGTACTGCGGTAAGGCAATGATCGAGGGACATGTTTGGATGGGATAACATCTCTCAATGATAGCCGAGGGACATGTACCGCGGTAAGTCAATGATCGAGGGACATGTTCGGATGGGATAACATCTCTCGATGTTAGCCGAGGGACATGTACCACGGTAAGTCAATGATCGAGGGACATGTTCGGATGTGATAACATCTCTCGATGATAGCAGAGGGACATGTACCGCGGTAAGGCAATGATCGAGGGACATGTTCGGATGGGATAACATCTCTCCATGCTAGCTGAGGGACATGTACTGCGGTAAGGCAATGATCAAGGGACATGTTCGGATGGGATAACATCTCTCGATGATAGCCGAGGGACATGTACCGCGGTAAGGCAATGATCGAGGGACATGTTCGAATGGGATAACATCTCTCGATGATAGCCGAGGGACATGTACAGCGGTAAGGCAATGATCGAGGGACATGTTCGGATGGGATAACATCTCTCGATGGTAGCCGAGAGACATGTACTGCAGTAAGGCAATGATCGAGGGACATGTTCGGATGGGATAACATCCCTCCATGATAGCCGAGGGACATGTACCGCGGTAAGGCAATGATCGAGGGACATGTTCGGATGGGATAACATCCCTCGATGATAGCCGAGAGACATGTACCGCGGTAAAGCAATGATCGAGTGACATGTTCGGATGGGATAACATCTCTCGATGATAGCCGAGGGACATATACCGTAGTAAGGCAATGATCGATGGACATGTTCGGATGGGATAACATCCCTCGATGATAGCCGAGGAACATCTACCGCGGTAAGGCAATGATCGAGGGACATGTTCGGATGGGATAACATCTCTCGATGATAACCGAGAGACAGGTACCGCGGTAAGGCGTTGATCGAGGGACATGTTCGGATGGGATAACATCTCTCGATGATAGATGAGAGACATGTACCGCGATAAAGCAATGATCGAGGGACATGTTCGAATGGGATATCATCCCTCGATTATAGCCGAGAGACATGTACTGCAGTAAGGCAATGATCGAGGGAATGTTCTGATGGGATAACATCTCTCGATGATAGCCGAGGGACATGTACCGCGGTAAGGCAATGATCGAGGGACATGTTCGAATGGGATAACATCTCTCGATGATAGCCGAGGGACATGTACAGCGGTAAGGCAATGATCGAGGGACATGTTCGGATGGGATAACATCTCTCGATGTTAGCCGAGGGACATGTACCACGGTAAGTCAATGATCGAGGGACATGTTCAGATGTGATAACATCTCTCGATGATAGCAGAGGGACATGTACCGCGGTAAGGCGTTGATCGAGGGACATGTTCGGATGGGATAACATCTCTCCATGCTAGCCGAGGGACATGTACTGCGGTAAGGCAATGATCAAGGGACATGTTCGGATGGGATAACATCTCTCGATGATAGCCGAGGGACATGTACCGCGGTAAGGCAATGATCGAGGGACATGTTCGAATGGGATAACATCTCTCGATGATAGCCGAGGGACATGTACAGCGGTAAGGCAATGATCGAGGGACATGTTCGGATGGGATAACATCTCTCGATGTTAGCCGAGGGACATGTACCACGGTAAGTCAATGATCGAGGGACATGTTCGGATGTGATAACATCTCTCGATGATAGCAGAGGGACATGTACCGCGGTAAGGCAATGATCGAGGGACATGTTCGGATGGGATAACATCTCTCCATGCTAGCCGAGGGACATGTACTGCGGTAAGGCAATGATCAAGGGACATGTTCGGATGGGATAACATCTCTCGATGATAGCCGAGGGACATGTACCGCGGTAAGGCAATGATCGAGGGACATGTTCGAATGGGATAACATCTCTCGATGATAGCCGAGGGACATGTACAGCGGTAAGGCAATGATCGAGGGACATGTTCGGATGGGATAACATCTCTCGATGGTAGCCGAGAGACATGTACTGCGGTAAGGCAATGATCTAGAGACATTTTCGGATGGGATAACATCCCTCGATTATAGTAGAGGGACATGTACTGCAGTAAGGCAATGATCGAGGGACATGTTCGGATGGGATAACATCTCTCGATGATAGCCGAGGGACATGTACCGCGGTAAGGCAATGATCGAGGGACATGTACCGCGGTAAGGCAATGATCGAGAGACATTTTCGGATGGGATAACATCCCTCGATTATAGTAGAGAGACATGTACTGCAGTAAGGCAATGATCGAGGGACATGTTCGTATGGGATAACATCTCTCGATGATAGCCGAGGGACATGTACCGCGGTAAGGCAATGATCGAGGGACATGTTCGGATGGGATACAATATCTCGGATATAGCCGAGGAACATGTACCGCGGTAAAGCAATGATCGAGGGACATGTTAGGATGGGATAGAATATCTTGGATATAGCCGAGGAGCATGTACCGCGGTATGACAATGATCGAGGGACATATTCGGATGGGATAACATCTCTCGATGATAGCCGAGAGACATGTACCGCGGTAAGGCAATGATCGAGGGACATGTTCGGATGGGATAACATCTCTTGATGATAACCGAGAGACAGGTACCGCGGTAAGGCGTTGATCGAGGGACATGTTCGGATGGGATAACATCTCTCGATGATAGCCGAGAGACATGTACCGCGATAAAGCAATGATCGAGGGACATGTTCGAATGGGATAACATCCCTCGATTATAGCCGAGAGACATGTACCGCGGTAAGGCAATGATCGAGGGAATGTTCTGATGGGATAACATCCCTCGATGATAGCCGAGGGACATGTACCGCGGTAAGACAATGATCGAGTGACATGTTCCGATGGGATAACATCTCTCGATGATAGCCGAGGGACATGTACCGCGGAAAGGCAATGATCGAGGGACATGTTCGGATGGGATAACATCTCTCGATGATAGCCGAGGGACATGTACCGCTGTATGGCAATGATCGAGGGACATGTTCGGATGGGATAACATCTCTCGATGGTAGCCGAGGAACATGTACTGTGGTAAGGAAATGATCGAGGGACATGTTCGGATGGGATAACATCTCTCAATGATAGCCGAGGGACATGTACCGTGGTAAGGCAATGATCGAGGGACATGTTCGGATGGGATAACATCCCTCGATCATAGCCGAGGGACATGTACCGCGGTAAGGCAATGATCGAGAGACATGTTCGGATGGGATAACATCCCTCGATGATAGCAAGAGGGACATGTACTGCAGTAAGGCAATGATCGAGGGACATGTTTGGATGGGATAACATCTCTCGATGATAGCCGAGGGACATGTACCGCGGTAAGGCAATGATCGAGGGACATGTTCGGATGGGATAACATCTCTCGATGATAGCCGAGGGACATGTACCGCGGTATGGCAATGATCGAGCGACATGTTCGGATGGGATAACATCCCTCAATCTAGCCGAGGGACATGTATTGTGGTAAGGCAATGATCGAGGGACATGTTCGGATGGGATCACATCTCTCGATGATAGCCGAGGGACATGTACCGCGGTAAGGCAATGATCGAGGGACATGTTCGGATGAGATAACATCTCTTGATGATAGCCGAAGGACATGTACCGCGGTAAGGCAATGATCGAGGGACATGTTTGGATGGGATAACATCCCTCGATCATAGCCGAGGAACATGTACCACGGTAAGGCAATGATCGAGGGACATGTTCAGATGGGATAACATCCCTCGATCATAGCCGAGGGACATGTACAGCGGTAAGGCAATGATCGAGGGACATGTTCGGATGGGTTAATATCCCTTGATGATAAGCCGAGGGACATGTACCACGGTAAGGCAATGATCGAGAGACATGTTCGAATGGGATAATATCTCTCGATGATAGCCGAGGGACATGTACCGCGGTAAAGCAATGATCGAGGGACATTTTCGGATGGGATAACATCCCTCGATTATAGCAGAGGGACATGTACTGCAGTAAGGCAATGATCGAGGGACATGTTCGGATTGGATAACATCTCTCGATGATAGCTGAGGGACATGTACCGCGGTAAGGCAATGATGGAGGGACATGTTCGGATGGGATAACATCTCTCGATGATAGCCGAGGGACATGTACCGCGGTAAGGCAATGATCGAGGGACATGTTCCGATGGGATAACATCCCTCGATCATAGACGAGAGACATGTACTGCGGTAAGGCAATGATCGAGGGACATGTTCGGATGGGATAACATCTCTCAATAATAGGCGAGGGACATGTACTGCGGTAAGTCAATGATCGAGGGACATGTTCGGATGGGATAACATCTCTCCATGCTAGCCGAGGGACATGTACTGCGGTAAGGCAATGATCAAGGGACATGTTCGGATGGGATAACATCTCTCGATGATAGCCGAGGGACATGTACCGCGGTAAGGCAATGATCGAGGGACATGTTCAGATGGGATAACATCTCTCGATGATAGCCGAGGGACATGTACTGCAGTAAGGCAATGATCGAGGGACATGTTAGGATGGGATAACATCTCTTGATGGTAGCCGAGAGACATGTACTGCAGTAAGGCAATGATCGAGGGACATGTTCGGATGGGATAACATCCCTCCATGATAGCCGAGGGACATGTACCGCGGTAAGGCAATGATCGAGGGACATGTTCGGATGGGATAACATCCCTCAATGATAGCCGAGGGACATGTACCGCGGTAAAGCAATGATCGAGTGACATGTTCGGATGGGATAACATCTCTCGATGATAGCCGAGGGACATGTACCGCGGTAAGGCAATGATCAAGGGACATGTTCGGATGGGATAACATCTCTCGATGATAGCCGAGGGACATGTACTGCGGTAAGGCAATGATCGAGGGACATGTTCGGATGGGATAACATCTCTCGATGGTAGCCGAGAGACATGTACTGCAGTAAGGCAATGATCGAGGGACATGTTCGGATGGGATAACATCCCTCGATCATAGACGAGAGACATGTACTGCGGTAAGGCAATGATCGAGGGACATGTTCGGATGGGATAACATCTCTCAATGATAGCCGAGGGACATGTACCGCGGTAAGTCAATGATCGAGGGACATGTTCGGATGGGATAACATCTCTCGATGATAGCCGAGGGACATGTACCGCGGTAAGGCAATGATCGAGGGACATGTTCGGATGGTATAACATCCCTCGATCATAGACGAGAGACATGTACTGCGGTAAGGCAATGATCGAGGGACATGTTCGGATGGGATAACATCTTTCAATGATAGCCGAGGGACATGTACCGCGGTAAGTCAATGATCGAGGGACATGTTCGGATGGGATAACATCTCTCGATGATAGCCGAGGGACATGTACCGCGGTAAGGCAATGATCGAGGGACATGTTCTGATGGGATAACATCTCTCGATGATAGCCGAGGGACATGTACCGCGGTAAGGCAATGATCGAGGGACATGTTCGGATGGGATAACATCTCTCCATGCTAGCCGAGGGACATGTACTGCAGTAAGGCAATGATCGAGGGACATATTCGGATGGGATAACATCTCTCGATGATAGCCGAGGGACATGTACCGCGGTAAGGCAATGATCGAGCGACATGTTCGGATGGGATAACATCTCTCGATGATAGCCGAGGGACATGTACTGCGGTAAGGCAATGATCGAGGGACATGTTCGGATGGGATAACATCTCTCGATGGTAGCCGAGAGACATGTACCGCAGTAAGGCAATGATCGAGGGACATGTTCGGATGGGATAAACATCCCTCCATGATAGCCGAGGGACATGTACCGCGGTAAGGCAATGATCGAGGGAAATGTTCGGATGGGATAACATCCCTCGATGAAAGCCGAGGGACATGTACCGCGGTAAGGCAATGATCGAGTGACATGTTCGGATGGGATAACATCTCTTGATGATAGCCGAGGGACATGTACCGCGGTAAGGCAATGATCGATGGACATGTTCGGATGGGATAACATCCCTCGATGATAGCCGTGGAACATGTACCGCGGTAAGGCAATGATCGAGGGACATGTTCGGATGGGATAACATCTGTCGATGATAGCCGAGGGACATGTACCGCGGTAAGGAAAAGATCGAGGGACATGTTTGGATGGGATAACATCCCTCGATCATAGCCGAGGAACATGAACCGCGGTAAGGCAATGATCGAGGGACATGTTCAGATGGGATAACATTACTCGATCATAGCCGAGGGACATGTACAGCGGTAAGGCAATGATCGAGGGACATGTTCGGATGGGTTAATATCCCTTGATGATAAGCCGAGGGACATGTACCGCGGTAAAGCAATGATCGAGGGACATGTACCGCGGTAAGGCAATGATCGAGGGACATGTTCGGATGGGATACAATATCTCGGATATAGCCGAGGAACATGTACCGCGGTAAAGCAATGATCGAGGGACATGTTCGGATGGGATACAATATCTTGGATATAGCCGAGGGACATGTGCTGCGGTAAGGCAATGATCAAGGGACATGTTCGGATGGGATAACATCTCTCGATGATAGCCGAGAGACATGTACCGCGGTAAGGCAATGATCGAGGGACATGTTCGGATGGGATAACATCTCTCGATGATAACCGAGAGACAGGGTACCGCGGTAAGGCAATGATCGAAGGACATGTTCGGATGGGATAACATCTCTCGATGATAGCCGAGAGACATGTACCGCGGTAAGGCAATGATCGAGGGACATGTTCGGATGGGATAACATCCCTCGATGATAGCCGAGGGACATGTACCGCGGTAAGGCAATGATCGAGTGACATGTTCCGATGGGATAACATCTGTCGATGATAGCCGAGGGACATGTACCGCGGTAAGGAAATGTTCGAGGGACATGTTCGGATGGGATAACATCCCTCGATGATAGCCGAGGGACTTGTACCGCGGTAAGGCAATGATCGAGGGACATGTTCGGATGGGATAACATCTCTCCATGATAGCCGAGGGACATGTACTGCGGTAAGGCAATGATCGAGGGACATGTTTGGATGGGATAACATCTCTCAATGATAGCCGAGGGACATGTACCGCGGTAAGTCAATGATCGAGGGACATGTTCGGATGGGATAACATCTCTCGATGTTAGCCGAGGGACATGTACCACGGTAAGTCAATGATCGAGGGACATGTTTGGATGGGATAACATCTCTCGATGATAACCGAGGGACATGTACCGCGGTAAGGCAATGATCGAGGGACATGTTCGGATGGGATAACATCTCTCCATGCTAGCCGAGGGACATGTGCTGCGGTAAGGCAATGATCAAGGGACATGTTCGGATGGGATAACATCTCTCGATGATAGCCGAGGGACATGTACCGCGGTAAGGCAATGATCGAGGGACATGTTCGGATGGGATAACATCTCTCGATGATAGCCGAGGGACATGTACCGCGGTAAGGCAATGATCGAGGGACATGTTCTGATGGGATAACATCTCTCGATGATAGCCGAGGGACATGTACCGCGGTAAGGCAATGATCGAGGGACATGTTCGGATGGGATAACATCTCTCCATGCTAGCCGAGGGACATGTACTGCAGTAAGGCAATGATCGAGGGACATATTCGGATGGGATAACATCTCTCGATGATAGCCGAGGGACATGTACCGCGGTAAGGCAATGATCGAGCGACATGTTCGGATGGGATAACATCTCTCGATGATAGCCGAGGGACATGTACTGCGGTAAGGCAATGATCGAGGGACATGTTCGGATGGGATAACATCTCTCGATGGTAGCCGAGAGACATGTACCGCAGTAAGGCAATGATCGAGGGACATGTTCTGATGGGATAACATCTCTCGATGATAGCCGAGGGACATGTACCGCGGTAAGGCAATGATCGAGGGACATGTTCGGATGGGATAACATCTCTCCATGCTAGCCGAGGGACATGTACTGCAGTAAGGCAATGATCGAGGGACATATTCGGATGGGATAACATCTCTCGATGATAGCCGAGGGACATGTACCGCGGTAAGGCAATGATCGAGCGACATGTTCGGATGGGATAACATCTCTCGATGATAGCCGAGGGACATGTACTGCGGTAAGGCAATGATCGAGGGACATGTTCGGATGGGATAACATCTCTCGATGGTAGCCGAGAGACATGTACCGCAGTAAGGCAATGATCGAGGGACATGTTCGGATGGGATAACATCCCTCCATGATAGCCGAGGGACATGTACCGCGGTAAGGCAATGATCGAGGGAAATGTTCGGATGGGATAACATCCCTCGATGAAAGCCGAGGGACATGTACCGCGGTAAGGCAATGATCGAGTGACATGTTCGGATGGGATAACATCTCTTGATGATAGCCGAGGGACATGTACCGCGGTAAGGCAATGATCGATGGACATGTTCGGATGGGATAACATCCCTCGATGATAGCCGTGGAACATGTACCGCGGTAAGGCAATGATCGAGGGACATGTTCGGATGGGATAACATCTGTCGATGATAGCCGAGGGACATGTACCGCGGTAAGGAAAAGATCGAGGGACATGTTTGGATGGGATAACATCCCTCGATCATAGCCGAGGAACATGAACCGCGGTAAGGCAATGATCGAGGGACATGTTCAGATGGGATAACATTACTCGATCATAGCCGAGGGACATGTACAGCGGTAAGGCAATGATCGAGGGACATGTTCGGATGGGTTAATATCCCTTGATGATAAGCCGAGGGACATGTACCGCGGTAAAGCAATGATCGAGGGACATGTACCGCGGTAAGGCAATGATCGAGGGACATGTTCGGATGGGATACAATATCTCGGATATAGCCGAGGAACATGTACCGCGGTAAAGCAATGATCGAGGGACATGTTCGGATGGGATACAATATCTTGGATATAGCCGAGGGACATGTGCTGCGGTAAGGCAATGATCAAGGGACATGTTCGGATGGGATAACATCTCTCGATGATAGCCGAGAGACATGTACCGCGGTAAGGCAATGATCGAGGGACAAGTTCGGATGGGATAACATCTCTCGATGATAACCGAGAGACAGGTACCGCGGTAAGGCAATGATCGAAGGACATGTTCGGATGGGATAACATCTCTCGATGATAGCCGAGAGACATGTACCGCGGTAAGGCAATGATCGAGGGACATGTTCGGATGGGATAACATCCCTCGATGATAGCCGAGGGACATGTACCGCGGTAAGGCAATGATCGAGTGACATGTTCCGATGGGATAACATCTGTCGATGATAGCCGAGGGACATGTACCGCGGTAAGGAAATGTTCGAGGGACATGTTCGGATGGGATAACATCCCTCGATGATAGCCGAGGGACTTGTACCGCGGTAAGGCAATGATCGAGGGACATGTTCGGATGGGATAACATCTCTCCATGATAGCCGAGGGACATGTACTGCGGTAAGGCAATGATCGAGGGACATGTTTGGATGGGATAACATCTCTCAATGATAGCCGAGGGACATGTACCGCGGTAAGTCAATGATCGAGGGACATGTTCGGATGGGATAACATCTCTCGATGTTAGCCGAGGGACATGTACCACGGTAAGTCAATGATCGAGGGACATGTTTGGATGGGATAACATCTCTCGATGATAACCGAGGGACATGTACCGCGGTAAGGCAATGATCGAGGGACATGTTCGGATGGGATAACATCTCTCCATGCTAGCCGAGGGACATGTGCTGCGGTAAGGCAATGATCAAGGGACATGTTCGGATGGGATAACATGGGGATAACATCTCTCGATGATAGCCGAGGGACATGTACCGCGGTAAGGCAATGATCGAGGGACATGTTCGGATGGGATAACATCTCTCGATGATAGCCGAGGGACATGTACTGCAGTAAGGCAATGATCGAGGGACATGTTCGGATGGGATAACATCTCTCGATGGTAGCCGAGAGACATGTACTGCATTAAGGCAATGATCGAGGGACATGTTCGGATGGGATAACATCCCTCCATGATAGCCGAGGGACATGTACTGCGGTAAGGCAATGATCGAGGGACATGTTCGGATGGGATAACATCCCTCGATGATAGCCGAGGGACATGTACCGCGGTAAAGCAATGATCGAGTGACATGTTCGGATGGGATAACATCTCTCGATGATAGCCGAGGGACATGTACCGCGGTAAGGCAATGATCGATGGACATGTTCGGATGGGATAACATCCCTCGATGATAGCCGAGGAACATGTACCGCGGTAAGGCAATGATCGAGGGACATGTTCGGATGGGATAACATCTCTCGGTGATCGAGGGACATGTACCGCGGTAAGGCAATTATCGAGGGACATGTTCGGATGGGATAACATCTGTCGATGATAGCCGAGGGACATGTACCGCGGTAAGGAAAAGATCGAGGGACATGTTTGGATGGGATAACATCCCTCGATCATAGCCGAGGGACTTGTACCGCAGTAAGGCAATGATCGAGGGACATGTTCGGATGGGATAACATCTCTCGATGATAGCCGAGGGACATGTACCGCGGTAAGGCAATGATCGAGGGACATGTTCGGATGGGAAAACATCTCTCGATGATAGCCGAGGGACATGTACCGTGGTAAGGCAATGATCTAGGAACATGTTCGGATGGGATAACATCCCTCCATGATAGCCGAGGGACATGTACCGCGGTAAGGCAATGATCGAGGGAATTGTTCGGATGGGATAACATCCCTCGATGAAAGCCGAGGGACATGTACCGCGGTAAGGCAATGATCGAGTGACATGTTCGGATGGGATAACATCCCTCGATTATAGCAGAGGGACATGTACTGCAGTAAGGCAATGATCGAGGGACATGTTCGGATGGGATAACATCCCTCGATGATAGCCGTGGAACATGTACCGCGGTAAGGCAATGATCGAGGGACATGTTCGGATGGGATAACATCTCTCGATCATAGCCGAGGGACATGTACCGTGGTAAGGCAATGATCGAGGGACATGTTCGGATGGGATAACATCTCTCGATGATAGCCGAGGGACATGTACCGCGGTAAGGCAATGATCGAGGGACATGTTCGGATGGGATAACATCTCTCCATGCTAGCCGAGGGACATGTACTGCAGTAAGGCAATGATCGAGGGACATGTTCGGATGGGATAACATCTCTCGATGATAGCCGAGGGACATGTACCGCGGTAAGGCAATGATCGAGCGACATGTTCGGATGGGATAACATCTCTCGATGATAGCCGAGGGACATGTACTGCGGTAAGGCAATGATCGAGGGACATGTTCGGATGGGATAACATCTCTCGATGGTAGCCGAGAGACATGTACCGCAGTTAGGCAATGATCGAGGGACATGTTCGGATGGGATAACATCCCTCCATGATAGCCGAGGGACATGTACTGCGGTAAGGCAATGATCGAGGGAAATGTTCGGATGGGATAACATCCCTCGATGAAAGCCGAGGGACATGTACCGCGGTAAGGCAATGATCGAGTGATATGTTCGGATGGGATAACATCTCTCGATGATAGCCGAGGGACATGTACCGCGGTAAGGCAATGATCGATGGACATGTTCGGATGGGATAACATCCCTCGATGATAGCCGTGGAACATGTACCGCGGTAAGGCAATGATCGAGGGACATGTTCGGATGGGATAACATCTCTCGATCATAGCCGAGGGACATGTACCGCGGTAAGGCAATGATCGAGGGACATGTTTGGATGCGATAACATCCCTCGATCATTGCCGAGGGACATGTACCGCAGTAAGGCAATGATCGAAGGACATGTTCGGATGGGATAACAGCCCTCGATGATAGCCGAGGGACATCTACCGCGGTAAGGCAATGATCGAGAGACATGTTCGGATGGGATAACATCCCTCGATGATAGCAGAGGGACATGTACTGCAGTAAGGCAATGATCGAGGGACATGTTCGGATTGGATAACATCTCTCGATGATAGCCGAGGGACATGTACCGCGGTAAGGCAATGATCGATGGACATGTTCGGATGGGATAACATCCCTCGATGATAGCCGAGGAACATGTATCGCGGTAAGGCAATGATCGAGGGACATGTTTGGATGGGATAACATCTCTCGGTGATCGAGGGACATGTACTGCGGTAAGGCAATGATCGAGGGACATGTTCGGATGGGATAACATCTGTCGATGATAGTCGAGGGACATGTACCGCGGTAAGGAAAAGATCGAGGGACATGTTTGGATGGGATAACATCCCTTGATCATAGCCGAGGAACATGAACCGCGGTAAGGCAATGATCGAGGGACATGTTCAGATGGGATAACATCCCTCGATCATAGCCGAGGGACATGTACAGCGGTAAGGCAATGATCGAGGGACATGTTCGGATGGGTTAATATCCCTTGATGATAAGCCGAGGGACATGTACCACGGTAAGGCAATGATCGAGCGACATGTTCGAATGGGATAATATCTCTCGATGATAGCCGAGGGACATGTACCGCGGTAAAGCAATGATCGAGGGACATGTACCGCGGTAAGGCAATGATCGAGGGACATGTTCGGATGGGATACAATATCTCGGATATAGCCGAGGAACATGTACCGCGGTAAAGCAATGATCGAGGGACATGTTCGGATGGGATACAATATCTTGGATATAGCTGAGGAGCATGTACCACGGTATGATAATGATCGAGGGACATGTTCGGATGGGATAACATCTCTCGATGATAGCCGAGAGACATGTACCGCGGTAAGGCAATGATCGAGGGACATGTTCGGATGGGATAACATCTCTCGATGATAACCGAGAGACAGGTACCGCGGTAAGGCAATGATCAAAGGACATGTTCGGATGGGATAACATCTCTCGATGATAGCCGAGAGACATGTACCGCGGTAAGGCAATGATCGAGGGACATGTTCGGATGGAATAACATCCCTCGATGATAGCTGAGAGACATGTACCGCGGTAAGGCAATGATCGAGGGACATGTTCGGATGAGATAACATCCCTCGATGATAGCCGAGGGACATGTACCGCGGTAAGGCAATGATCGAGTGACATGTTCCGATGGGATAACATCTGTCGATGATAGCCGAGGGACATGTACCGCGGTAAGGAAATGTTCGAGGGACATGTTCGGATGGGATAACATCCCTCGATGATAGCCGAGGGACATGTACCGCGGTAAGGCAATGATCGAGGGACATGTTCGGATGGGATAACATCTCTCCATGATAGCCGAGGGACATGTACTGCGGTAAGGCAATGATCAAGGGACATGTTTGGATGGGATAACATCTCTCAATGATAGCCGAGGGACATGTACCGCGGTAAGTCAATGATCGAGGGACATGTTCGGATGGGATAACATCTCTCGATGTTAGCCGAGGGACATGTACCACGGTAAGTCAATGATCGAGGGACATGTTCGGATGGGATAACATCTCTCGATGATAGCCGAGGGACATGTACCGCGGTAAGGCAATGATCGTGGGACATGTTCGGATGGGATAACATCTCTCCATGCTAGCCGAGGGACATGTACTGCGGTAAGGCAATGATCAAGGGACATGTTCGGATGGGATAACATCTCTCGATGATAGCCGAGGGACATGTACCGCGGTAAGGCAATGATCGAGGGACATGTTCGGATGGGATAACATCTCTCGATGATAGCCGAGGGACATGTACTGCAGTAAGGCAATGATCGAGGGACATGTTCGGATGGGATAACATCTCTCGATGGTAGCCGAGAGACATGTACTGCATTAAGGCAATGATCGAGGGACATGTTCGGATGGGATAACATCCCTCCATGATAGCCGAGGGACATGTACCGCGGTAAGGCAATGATCGAGGGACATGTTCGGATGGGATAACATCCCTCGATGATAGCCGAGGGACATGTACCGCGGTAAAGCAATGATCGAGTGACATGTTCGGATGGGATAACATCTCTCGATGATAGCCGAGGGACATGTACCGCGGTAAGGCAATGATCGATGGACATGTTCGGATGGGATAACATCCCTCGATGATAGCCGAGGAACATGTACCGCAGTAAGGCAATGATCGAGGGACATGTTCGGATGGGATAACATCTCTCGGTGATCGAGGGACATGTACCGCGGTAAGGCAATTATCGAGGGACATGTTCGGATGGGATAACATCTGTCGATGATAGCCGAGGGACATGTACCGCGGTAAGGAAAAGATCGAGGGACATGTTTGGATGGGATAACATCTGTCGATGATAGCCGAGGGACATGTACCGCGGTAAGGAAATGTTCGAGGGACATGTTTGGATGGGATAACATCCCTCGATGATAGCCGAGGGACATGTACCGCGGTAAGGCAATGATCGAGGGACATGTTCGGATGGGATAACATCTCTCCATGATAGCCGTGGGACATGTACTGCGGTAAGGCAATGATCGAGGGACATGTTTGGATGGGATAACATCTCTCAATGATAGCCGAGGGACATGTACCGCGGTAAGTCAATGATCGAGGGACATGTTCGGATGGGATAACATCTCTCGATGTTAGCCGAGGGACATGTACCACGGTAAGTCAATGATCGAGGGACATGTTCGGATGGGATAACATCTCTCGATGATAGCCGAGGGACATGTACCGCGGTAAGGCAATGATCGAGGGACATGTTCGGATGGGATAACATCTCTGCATGCTAGCCGAGGGACATGTACTGCGGTAAGGCAATGATCAAGGGACATGTTCGGATGGGATAACATCTCTCGATGATAGCCGAGGGACATGTACCGCGGTAAGGCAATGATCGAGGGACATGTTCGGATGGGATAACATCTCTCGATGATAGCCGAGGGACATGTACTGCAGTAAGTCAATGATCGAGGGACATGTTCGGATGGGATAACATCTCTCGATGGTAGCCGAGAGACATGTACTGCATTAAGGCAATGATCGAGGGACATGTTCAGATGGGATAACATCCCTCCATGATAGCCGAGGGACATGTACCGCGGTAAGGCAATGATCGAGGGACATGTTCGGATGGGATAACATCCCTCGATGATAGCCGAGGGACATGTACCGCGGTAAAGCAATGATCGAGTGACATGTTCGGATGGGATAACATCTCTCGATGATGGCCGAGGGACATGTACCGCGGTAAGGCAATGATCGATGGACATGTTCGGATGGGATAACATCCCTCGATGATAGCCGAGGAACATGTACCGCGGTAAGGCAATGATCGAGGGACATGTTCGGATGGGATAACATCTCTCGGTGATCGAGGGACATGTACCGCGGTAAGGCAATTATCGAGGGACATGTTCGGATGGGATAACATCTCTCGATGGTAGCCGAGAGACATGTACTGCAGTAAGGCAATGATCGAGGGACATGTTCGGATGGGATAACATCCCTCGATCATAGACGAGAGACATGTACTGCGGTAAGGCAATGATCGAGGGACATGTTCGGATGGGATAACATCTCTCAATGATAGCCGAGGGACATGTACCGCGGTAAGTCAATGATCGAGGGACATGTTCGGATGGGATAACATCTCTCGATGATAGCCGAGGGACATGTACCGCGGTAAGGCAATGATCGAGGGACATGTTCGGATGGTATAACATCCCTCGATCATAGACGAGAGACATGTACTGCGGTAAGGCAATGATCGAGGGACATGTTCGGATGGGATAACATCTTTCAATGATAGCCGAGGGACATGTACTGCAGTAAGGCAATGATCGAGGGACATGTTCGGATTGGATAACATCTCTCGATGATAGCTGAGGGACATGTACCGCGGTAAGGCAATGATCGAGGGACATGTTCGGATGGGATAACATCTCTCGATGATAGCCGAGGGACATGTACCGCGGTAAGGCAATGATCGAGGGACATGTTCGGATGGGATAACATCCCTCGATCATAGACGAGAGACATGTACTGCGGTAAGGCAATGATCGAGGGACATGTTCGGATGGGATAACATCTCTCAATGATAGCCGAGGGACATGTACTGCGGTAAGTCAATGATCGAGGGACATGTTCGGATGGGATAACATCTCTCCATGCTAGCCGAGGGACATGTACTGCAGTAAGGCAATGATCGAGGGACATGTTCGGATGGGATAACATCTGTCGATGATAGCCGAGGGACATGTACCGCGGTAAGGAAAAGATCGAGGGACATGTTTGGATGGGATAACATCCCTCGATCATAGCCGAGGGACTTGTACTGCAGTAAGGCAATGATCGAGGGACATGTTTGGATGGAATAACATCTCTCGATGATAGCCGAGGGACATGTACCGCGGTAAGGCAATGATCGAGGGACATGTTCGGATGGGATAACATCTCACGATGATAGCCGAGGGACATGTACTGCGGTAAGCCAATGATCGAGGGACATGTTCGGATGGGATAACATCTCTCGATGGTAGCCGAGAGACATATACCGCAGTAAGGCAATGATCGAGGGACATGTTCGGATGGGATAACATCCCTCGATCATAGACGAGAGACATGTACTGCGGTAAGGCAATGATCGAGGGACATGTTCGGATGGGATAACATCTCTCAATGATAGCCGAGGGACATGTACCGCGGTAAGTCAATGATCGAGGGACATGTTCGGATGGGATAACATCTCTCGATGATAGCCGAGGGACATGTACCGCGGTAAGGCAATGATCGAGGGACATGTTCGGATGGGATAACATCCCTCGATCATAGACGAGTGACATGTACTGCGGTAAGGCAATGATCGAGGGACATGTTCGGAAGGGATAACATCTCTCCATGCTAGCCGAGGGACATGTACTGCAGTAAGGCAATGATCGAGGGACATGTTCAGATGGGATAACATCTCTCGATGATAGCCGAGGGACATGTAGCGCGGTAAGGCAATGATCGAGGGACATGTTCGGAAGGGATAACATCTCTCCATGCTAGCCGAGGGACATGTACTGCAGTAAGGCAATGATCAAGGGACATGTTCGGATGGGATAACATCCCTCCATGATAGCCGAGGGACATGTACCGCGGTAAGGCAATGATCGAGGGACATGTTCGGATGGGATAACATCCCTTGATGATAGCCGAGGGACATGTACCGCGGTAATGCAATGATCGAGGGACATGTTCGGATGGGATAACATCCCTCGATGATAGCCGAGGGACATGTACCGCGGTAAGGCAATGATCGAGGGAAATGTTCGGATGGGATAACATCCCTCGATGATAGCCGAGGGACATGTACCGCGGTAAGGCAATGATCGAGGGACATGTTCGGATGGGATAACATCTCTCCATGCTAGCCGAGGGACATGTACTGCGGTAAGGCAATGATCAAGGGACATGTTCGGATGGGATAACATCTCTCGATGATAGCCGAGGGACATGTACCGCGGTAAGGCAATGATCGAGGGATATGTTCAGATGGGATAACATCTCTCGATGATAGCCGAGGGACATGTACTGCAGTAAGGCAATGATCGAGGGACATGTTAGGATGGGATAACATCTCTTGATGGTAGCCGAGAGACATGTACTGCAGTAAGGCAATGATCGAGGGACATGTTCGGATGGGATAACATCCCTCCATGATAGCCGAGGGACATGTACCGCGGTAAGGCAATGATCGAGGGACATGTTCGGATGGGATAACATCCCTCGATGATAGCCGAGGGACATGTACTGCGGTAAAGCAATGATCGAGTGACATGTTCGGATGGGATAACATCTCTCGATGATAGCCGAGGGACATGTACCGCGGTAAGGCAATGATCAAGGGACATGTTCGGATGGGATAACATCTCTTGATGATAGCCGAGGGACATGTACTGCGGTAAGGCAATGATCGAGGGACATGTTCGGATGGGATAACATCTCTCGATGGTAGCCGAGAGACATGTACTGCAGTAAGGCAATGATCGAGGGACATGTTCGGATGGGATAACATCCCTCGATCATAGACGAGAGACATGTACTGCGGTAAGGCAATGATCGAGGGACATGTTCGGATGGGATAACATCTCTCAATGATAGCCGAGGGACATGTACCGCGGTAAGTCAATGATCGAGGGACATGTTCGGATGGGATAACATCTCTCGATGATAGCCGAGGGACATGTACCGCGGTAAGGCAATGATCGAGGGACATGTTCGGATGGGATAACATCCCTCGATCATAGACGAGAGACATGTACTGCGGTAAGGCAATGATCGAGGGACATGTTCGGATGGGATAACATCTTTCAATGATAGCCGAGGGACATGTACCGCGGTAAGTCAATGATCGAGGGACATGTTCGGATGGGATAACATCTCTCGATGATAGCCGAGGGACATGTACCGCGGTAAGGCAATGATCGAGGGACATGTTCGGATGGGATAACATCTCTCGATGATAGCCGAGGGACATGTACCGCGGTAAGGCAATGATCGAGGGACATGTTCGGATGGGATAACATCTCTCCATGCTAGCCGAGGGACATGTACTGCAGTAAGGCAATGATCGAGGGACATGTTCGGATGGGATAACATCTCTCGATGATAGCCGAGGGACATGTACCGCGGTAAGGCAATGATCGAGCGACATGTTCGGATGGGATAACATCTCTCGATGATAGCCGAGGGACATGTACTGCGGTAAGGCAATGATCGAGGGACATGTTCGGATGGGATAACATCTCTCGATGGTAGCCGAGAGACATGTACCGCAGTTAGGCAATGATCGAGGGACATGTTCGGATGGGATAACATCCCTCCATGATAGCCGAGGGACATGTACCGCGGTAAGGCAATGATCGAGGGAAATGTTCGGATGGGATAACATCCCTCGATGAAAGCCGAGGGACATGTACCGCGGTAAGGCAATGATCGAGTGACATGTTCGGATGGGATAACATCTCTCGATGATAGCCGAGGGACATGTACCGCGGTAAGGCAATGATCGAGGGACATGTTCGGATGGGATAACATCTGTCGATGATAGCCGAGGGACATGTACCGCGGTAAGGAAAAGATCGAGGGACATGTTTGGATGGGATAACATCCCTCGATCATAGCCGAGGGACATGTACCGCGGTAAGGCAATGATCGAGGGACATGTTCGGATGGGATAACATCTCTCGATGATAGCCTAGGGACATGTACCGCGGTAAGGCAATGATCGAGGGACATGTTCGGATGGGAAAACATCTCTCGATGATAGCCGAGGGACATGTACCGTGGTAAGGCAATGATCGAGGGACATGTTCGGATGGGATAACATCCCTCGATCATTGCCGAGGGATATGTACCGCGGTAAGGCAATGATCGCAGAACATGTTCGGATGGGATAACAGTCCTCAATGATAGCCGAGGGACATCTACCGCGGTAAGGCAATGATCGAGAGACATTTTCGGATGGGATAACATCCCTCGATTATAGCAGAGGAACATGTACTGCAGTAAGGCAATGATCGAGGGACATGTTCGGATTGGATAACATCTCTCGATGATAGCCGAGGGACATGTACAGCGGTAAGGCAATGATCGAGGGACATGTTCGGATGGGATAACATCTCTCGATGATAGCCGAGGGACATGTACCGCGGTAAGGCAATGATCGAGGGACATGTTCGGATGGGATAACATCCCTCGATCATAGACGAGAGACATGTACTGCGGTAAGGCAATGATCGAAGGACATGTTCGGATGGGATAACATCTCTCAATGATAGCCAAGGGACATGTACCGCGGTAAGTCAATGATCGAGGGACATGTTCGGATGGGATAACATCTCTCCATGCTAGCCGAGGGACATGTCCTGCAGTAAGGCAATGATCGAGGGACATGTTCGGATGGGATAACATCTCTCGATGATAGCCGAGGGACATGTACCGCGGTAAGGCAATGATCGAGGGACATGTTCGGATGGGATAACATCTCTCCATGCTAGCCGAGGGACATGTACTGCAGTAAGGCAATGATCGAGGGACATGTTCGGATGGGATAACATCTCTCGATGATAGCCGAGGGACATGTACCGCGGTAAGGCAATGATCGAGGGACATGTTCGGATGGGATAACATCTGTCGATGATAGCCGAGGGACATGTACCGCGGTAAGGAAAAGATCGAGGGACATGTTTGGATGGGATAACATCCCTCGATCATAGCCGAGGGACTTGTACCGCGGTAAGGCAATGATCGAGGGACATGTTCGGATGGGATAACATCTCTCGATGATAGCCGAGGGACATGTACCGCGGTAAGGCAATGATCGAGGGACATGTTCGGATGGGAAAACATCTCTCGATGATAGCCGAGGGACATGTACCGCGGTAAGGCAATGATCGATGGACATGTTCGGATGGGATAACATCCCTCGATGATAGCCGTGGAACATGTACCGCGGTAAGGCAATGATCGAGGGACATGTTCGGATGGGATAACATCTCTCGATCATAGCCGAGGGACATGTACCGCGGTAAGGCAATGATCGAGGGACATGTTCGGATGGGATAACATCCCTCGATCATAGACGAGAGACATGTACTGCGGTAAGGCAATGATCGAGGGACATGTTCGGATGGGATAACATCTCTCAATGATAGCCAAGGGACATGTACCGCGGTAAGTCAATGATCGAGGGACATGTTCGGATGGGATAACATCTCTCCATGCTAGCCGAGGGACATGTCCTGCAGTAAGGCAATGATCGAGGGACATGTTCGGATGGGATAACATCTCTCGATGATAGCCGAGGGACATGTACCGCGGTAAGGCAATGATCGAGGGACATGTTCGGATGGGATAACATCTCTCCATGCTAGCCGAGGGACATGTACTGCAGTAAGGCAATGATCGAGGGACATGTTCGGATGGGATAACATCTCTCGATGATAGCCGAGGGACATGTACCGCGGTAAGGCAATGATCGAGGGACATGTTCGGATGGGATAACATCTGTCGATGATAGCCGAGGGACATGTACCGCGGTAAGGAAAAGATCGAGGGACATGTTTGGATGGGATAACATCCCTCGATCATAGCCGAGGGACTTGTACCGCGGTAAGGCAATGATCGAGGGACATGTTCGGATGGGATAACATCTCTCGATGATAGCCGAGGGACATGTACCGCGGTAAGGCAATGATCGAGGGACATGTTCGGATGGGAAAACATCTCTCGATGATAGCCGAGGGACATGTACCGCGGTAAGGCAATGATCGATGGACATGTTCGGATGGGATAACATCCCTCGATGATAGCCGTGGAACATGTACCGCGGTAAGGCAATGATCGAGGGACATGTTCGGATGGGATAACATCTCTCGATCATAGCCGAGGGACATGTACCGCGGTAAGGCAATGATCGAGGGACATGTTCGGATGGGATAACATCCCTCGATCATAGACGAGAGACATGTACTGCGGTAAGGCAATGATCGAGGGACATGTTCGGATGGGATAACATCTCTCAATGATAGCCAAGGGACATGTACCGCGGTAAGTCAATGATCGAGGGACATGTTCGGATGGGATAACATCTCTCCATGCTAGCCGAGGGACATGTCCTGCAGTAAGGCAATGATCGAGGGACATGTTCGGATGGGATAACATCTCTCGATGATAGCCGAGGGACATGTACCGCGGTAAGGCAATGATCGAGGGACATGTTCGGATGGGATAACATCTCTCCATGCTAGCCGAGGGACATGTACTGCAGTAAGGCAATGATCGAGGGACATGTTCGGATGGGATAACATCTCTCGATGATAGCCGAGGGACATGTACCGCGGTAAGGCAATGATCGAGGGACATGTTCGGATGGGATAACATCTGTCGATGATAGCCGAGGGACATGTACCGCGGTAAGGAAAAGATCGAGGGACATGTTTGGATGGGATAACATCCCTCGATCATAGCCGAGGGACTTGTACCGCGGTAAGGCAATGATCGAGGGACATGTTCGGATGGGATAACATCTCTCGATGATAGCCGAGGGACATGTACCGCGGTAAGGCAATGATCGAGGGACATGTTCGGATGGGAAAACATCTCTCGATGATAGCCGTGGGACATGTACCGTGGTAAGGCAATGATCGAGGGACATGTTCGGATGGGATAACATCCCTCGATCATTGCCGAGGGACATGTACCGCGGTAAGGCAATGATCGAAGGACATGTTCGGATGGGATAACAGTCCTCAATGATAGCCGAGGGACATCTACCGCGATAAGGCAATGATCGAGAGACATTTTCGGATGGGATAACATCCCTCGATTATAGCAGAGGAACATGTACTGCAGTAAGGCAATGATCGAGGGACATGTTCGGATTGGATAACATCTCTCGATGATAGCCGAGGGACATGTACCGCGGTAAGGCAATGATCGAGGGACATGTTCGGATGGGATAACATCTCTCGATGATAGCCGAGGGACATGTACCGCGGTAAGGCAATGATCGAGGGACATGTTCGGATGGGATAACATCCCTCGATCATAGACGAGAGACATGTACTGAGGTAAGGCAATGATCGAGGGACATGTTCGGATGGGATAACATCTCTCAATGATAGCCAAGGGACATGTACCGCGGTAAGTCAATGATCGAGGGACATGTACGGATGGGATAACATCTCTCCAGGCTAGCCGAGGGATATGTACTGCAGTAAGGCAATGATCGAGGGACATGTTCGGATGGGATAACATCTCTCGATGATAGCCGAGGGACATGTACCGCGGTAAGGCAATGATCGAGGGACATGTTCGGATGGGATAACATCTCTCCATGCTAGCCGAGGGACATGTACTGCAGTAAGGCAATGATCGAGGGACATGTTCGGATGGGATAACATCCCTCCATGATAGCCGAGGGACATGTACCGCGGTAAGGCAATGATCGAGGGAAATGTTCGGATGGGATAACATCCCTCGATGAAAGCCGAGGGACATGTACCGCGGTAAGTCAATGATCGAGGGACATGTTCGGATGGGATAACATCTCTCGATGATAGCCGAGGGACATGTACCGCGGTAAGGCAATGATCGAGGGACATGTTCGGATGGGATAACATCCCTCGATCATAGACGAGAGACATGTACTGCGGTAAGGCAATGATCGAGGGACATGTTCGGATGGGATAACATCCCTCGATCATAGACGAGAGACATGTACTGCGGTAAGGCAATGATCGAGGGACATGTTCGGATGGGATAACATCTTTCAATGATAGCCGAGGGACATGTACCGCGGTAAGTCAATGATCGAGGGACATGTTCGGATGGGATAACATCTCTCGATGATAGCCGAGGGACATGTACCGCGGTAAGGCAATGATCGAGGGACATGTTCGGATGGGATAACATCTCTCCATGCTAGCCGAGGGACATGTACTGCAGTAAGGCAATGATCGAGGGACATGTTCGGATGGGATAACATCCCTCCATGATAGCCGAGGGACATGTACCGCGGTAAGGCAATGATCGAGGGAAATGTTCGGATGGGATAACATCCCTCGATGAAAGCCGAGGGACATGTACCGCGGTAAGGCAATGATCGAGTGACATGTTCGGATGGGATAACATCTCTCGATGATAGCCGAGGGACATGTACCGCGGTAAGGCAATGATCGATGGACATGTTCGGATGGGATAACATCCCTCGATGATAGCCGTGGAACATGTACCGCGGTAAGGCAATGATCGAGGGACATGTTCGGATGGGATAACATCTCTCGATCATAGCCGAGGGACATGTACCGCGGTAAGGCAATGATCAAGGGACATGTTTGGATGGGATAACAGCCCTCGATGATAGCCGAGGGACATCTACCGCGGTAAGGCAATGATCGAGAGACATGTTCGGATGGGATAACATCCCTCGATGATAGCAGAGGGACATGTACTGCAGTAAGGCAATGATCGAGGGACATGTTCGGATTGGATAACATCTCTCGATGATAGCCGAGGGACATGTACCGCGGTAAGGCAATGATCGATGGACATGTTCGGATGGGATAACATCCCTCGATGATAGCCGAGGAACATGTACCGCGGTAAGGCAATGATCGAGGGACATGTTTGGATGGGATAACATCTCTCGGTGATCGAGGGACATGTACCGCGGTAAGGCAATGATCGAGGGACATGTTCGGATGGGATAACATCTGTCGATGATAGCCGAGGGACATGTACCGCGGTAAGGAAAAGATCGAGGGACATGTTTAGATGGGATAACATCCCTCGATCATAGCCGAGGGACTTGTACCGCGGTAAGGCAATGATCGAGGGACATGTTCGGATGGGATAACATCTCTCGATGATAGCCGAGGGACATGTACCGCGGTAAGGCAATGATCGAGGGACATGTTCGGATGGGAAAACATCTCTCGATGATAGCCGAGGGACATGTACCGTGATAAGGCAATGATCGAGGGACATGTTCGGATGGGATAACATCCCTCGATCATTGCCGATGGACATGTACCGCGGTAAGGCAATGATCGAAGGACATGTTCGGATGGGATAACAGCCCTCGATGATAGCCGAGGGACATCTACCGCGGTAAGGCAATGATCGAGAGACATTTTCGGATGGGATAACATCCCTCGATTATAGCAGAGGAACATGTACTGCAGTAAGGCAATGATCGAGGGACATGTTCGGATTGGATAACATCTCTCGATGATAGCCGAGGGACATGTACCGCGGTAAGGCAATGATCGAGGGACATGTTCGGATGGGATAACATCTCTCGATGATAGCCGAGGGACATGTACCGCGGTAAGGCAATGATCGAGGGACATGTTCGGATGGGATAACATCCCTCGATCATAGACGAGAGACATGTACTGCGGTAAGGCAATGATCGAGGGACATGTTCGGATGGGATAACATCTCTCAATGATAGCCAAGGGACATGTACCGCGGTAAGTCAATGATCGAGGGACATGTTCGGATGGGATAACATCTCTCCATGCTAGCCGAGGGACATGTACTGCAGTAAGGCAATGATCGAGGGACATGTTCGGATGGGATAACATCTCTCGATGATAGCCGAGGGACATGTACCGCGGTAAGGCAATGATCGAGGGACATGTTCGGATGGGATAACATCTCTCCATGCTAGCCGAGGGACATGTACTGCAGTAAGGCAATGATCGAGGGACATGTTCGGATGGGATAACAACTCTCGATGATAGCCGAGGGATATGTACAGCGGTAAGGCAATGATCGAGGGACATGTTCGGATGGGATAACATCTCTCGATGATAGCCGAGGGACATGTACCGCAGTAAGGCAATGATCGAGGGACATGTTCGGATGGGATAACATCTCTCCATGCTAGCCGAGGGACATGTACTGCGGTAAGGCAATGATCAAGGGACATGTTCGGATGAGATAACATCTCTCGATGGTAGCCGAGAGACATGTACCGCAGTAAGGCAATGATCGAGGGACATGTTCGGATGGGATAACATCCCTCCATGATAGCCGAGGGACATGTACCGCGGTAAGGCAATGATCGAGAGAAATGTTCGGATGGGATAACATCCCTCGATGATAGCCGAGGGACATGTACCGCGATAAGGCAATGATCGAGGGACATGTTCGGATGGGATAACATCCCTCGATCATAGACGAGAGACATGTACTGCGGTAAGGCAATGATCGAGGGACATGTTCGGATGGGATAACATCTCTCAATGATAGCCGAGGGACATGTACCGCGGTAAGTCAATGATCGAGGGACATGTTCGGATGGGATAAGATCTCTCGATGATAGCCGAGGGACATGTACCGCGGTAAGGCAATGATCGAGGGACATGTTCGGATGGGATAACATCCCTTGATGATAGCCGAGGGACATGTACCGCGGTAAGGCAATGATCGAGGGACATGTTCGGATGGGATAACATCTCTCCATGCTAGCCGAGAGACATGTACTGCAGTAAGGCAATGATCGAGGGACATGTTCGGATGGGATAACATCTCTCGATGATAGCCGAGGGATATGTACCGCGGTAAGGCAATGATCGAGGGACATGTTCGGATGGGAAAACATCTCTCGATGATAGCCGAGGGACATGTACTGCGGTAAGGCAATGATCGAGGGACATGTTCGGATGGGATAACATCTCTCGATGGTAGCCGAGAGACATGTACCGCAGTAAGGCAATGATCGAGGGACATGTTCGGATGGGATAACATCCCTCCATGATAGCCGAGGGACATGTACTGCGGTAAGGCAATGATCGAGGGAAATGTTCGGATGGGATAACATCCCTCGATGATAGCCGACGGACATGTACCGCGGTAAGGCAATGATCGAGGGACATGTTCGGATGGGATAACATCTCTCCATGCTAGTCGAGGGACATGTACTGCGGTAAGGCAATGATCAAGGGACATGTTTGGATGGAATAACATCTCTCGATGATAGCCGAGGGACATGTACCGCGGTAAGGCAATGATCGAGGGACATGTTCGGATGGGATAACATCTCTCGATGATAGCCGAGGGACATGTACTGCGGTAAGGCAATGATCGAGGGACATGTTCGGATGGGATAACATCTCTCGATGGTAGCCGAGAGACATGTACTGCAGTAAGGCAATGATCGAGGGACATGTTCGGATGGGATAACATCCCTCCATGATAGCCGAGGGACATGTACCGTGGTAAGGCAATGATCGAGGGACATGTTCGGATGGGATAACATCCCTCGATGATAGCCGAGGGACATGTACCGCGGTAAGAAAATGATCGAGGGACATGTTCGGATGGGATAACATCCCTCGATGATAGCCGAGGGATATGTACCGCGGTAAGGCAATGATCGAGGGAAATGTTCAGATGGGATAACATCCCTCGATGATAGCCGAGGGACATGTACCGCGGTAAGGCAATGATCGAGGGACATGTTCGGATGGGATAACATCTCTCCATGCTAGCCGAGGGACATGTACTGCGGTAAGGCAATGATCAAGGGACATGTTCGGATGGGATAACATCTCTCGATGATAGCCGAGGGACATGTACTGCGGTAAGGCAATGATCGAGGGACATGTTCGGATGGGATAACATCTCTCGATGGTAGCCGAGAGACATGTACTGCAGTAAGGCAATGATCGAGGGACATGTTCGGATGGGATAACATCCCTCCATGATAGCCGAAGGACATGTACCGCGGTAAGGCAATGATCGAGGGACATGTTCGGATGGGATAACATCCCTCGATGATAGCCGAGGGACATGTACCGCGGTAAAGCAATGATCGAGTGACATGTTCGGATGGGATAACATCTCTCGATGATAGCCGAGGGACATGTACCGCGGTAAGGCAATGATCAAGGGACATGTTCGGATGGGATAACATCTCTCGATGATAGCCGAGGGACATGTACTGCGGTAAGGCAATGATCGAGGGACATGTTCGGATGGGATAACATCTCTTGATGGTAGCCGAGAGACATGTACTGCAGTAAGGCAATGATCGAGGGACATGTTCGGATGGGATAACATCCCTCGATCATAGACGAGAGACATGTACTGCGGTAAGGCAATGATCGAGGGACATGTTCGGATGGGATAACATCTCTCAATGATAGCCGAGGGACATGTACCGCGGTAAGTCAATGATCGAGGGACATGTTCGGATGGGATAACATCTCTCGATGATAGCCGAGGGACATGTACCGCGGTAAGGCAATGATCGAGGGACATGTTCGGATGGGATAACATCCCTCGATCATAGACGAGAGACATGTACTGCGGTAAGGCAATGATCAAGGGACATGTTCGGATGGGATAACATCTTTCAATGATAGCCGAGGGACATGTACCGCGGTAAGTCAACGATCGAGGGACATGTTCGGATGGGATAACATCTCTCGATGATAGCCGAGGGACATGTACCGCGGTAAGGCAATGATCGAGGGACATGTTCGGATGGGATAACATCTCTCGATGATAGCCGAGGGACATGTACCGCGGTAAGGCAATGATCGAGGGACATGTTCGGATGGGATAACATCTCTCGATGATAGCCGAGGGACATGTACCGCGGTAAGGCAATGATCAAGGGACATGTTCGGATGGGATAACATCCCTCGATTATAGCAGAGGAACATGTACTGCAGTAAGGCAATGATCGAGGGACATGTTCGGATGGGATAACATCTCTCCATGCTAACTGAGGGACATGTACTACAGTAAGGCAATGATCGAGGGACATGTTCGGATGGGATAACATCTCTCCATGCTAACTGAGGGACATGTACTGCAGTAAGGCAATGATCGAGGGACATGTTCGGATGGGATAACATCCATCGATTATAGCAGAGGAACATGTACTGCAGTAAGGCAATGATCGAGGGACATGTTCGGATTGGATAACATCTCTCGATGATAGCCGAGGGACATGTACCGCGGTAAGGCAATGATCGAGGGACATGTTCGGATGGGATAACATCTCTCGATGATAGCCGAGGGACATGTACCGCGGTAAGGCAATGATCGAGGGACATGTTCGGATGGGATAACATCCCTCGATCATAGACGAGAGACTTGTACTGCGGTAAGGCAATGATCGAGGGACATGTTCGGATGGGATAACATCTCTCAATGATAGCCAAGGGACATGTACCGCGGTAAGTCAATGATCGAGGGACATGTTCGGATGGGATAACATCTCTCCATGCTAGCCGAGGGACATGTACTGCAGTAAGGCAATGATCGAGGGACATGTTCGGATGGGATAACATCTCTCGATGATAGCCGAGGGACATGTACCACGGTAAGGCAATGATCGAGGGACATGTTCGGATCGGATAACATCTCTCCATGCTAGCCGAGGGACATGTACTGCAGTAAGGCAATGATCGAGGGACATGTTCGGATGGGATAACATCTCTCGATGATAGCCGAGGGACATGTACCGCGGTAAGGCAATGATCGAGGGACATGTTCGGATGGGATAACATCTCTCGATGATAGCCGAGGGACATGTACCGCGGTAAGGCAATGATCGAGGGACATGTTCGGATGGGATAACATCTCTCCATGCTAGCCGAGGGACATGTACTGCAGTAAGGCAATGATCAAGGGACATGTTCGGATGGGATAACATCTCTCGATGGTAGCCGAGAGACATGTACCGCAGTAAGGCAATGATCGAGGGACATGTTCGGATGGGATAACATCCCTCCATGATAGCCGAGGGACATGTACCGCGGTAAGGCAATGATCGAGGGAAATGTTCGGATGGGATAACATCCCTCGATGATAGCCGAGGGACATGTACCGCGATAAGGCAATGATCGAGGGACATGTTCGGATGGGATAACATCCCTCGATCATAGACGAGAGACATGTACTGCGGTAAGGCAATGATCGAGGGACATGTTCGGATGGGATAACATCTCTCAATGATAGCCGAGGGACATGTACCGCGGTAAGTCAATGATCGAGGGACATGTTCGGATGGGATAAGATCTCTCGATGATAGCCGAGGGACATGTACCGCGGTAAGGCAATGATCGAGGGACATGTTCGGATGGTATAACATCTCTCGATGATAGCCGAGGGACATGTACCGCGGTAAGGCAATGATCGAGGGACATGTTCGGATGGGATAACATCTCTCCATGCTAGCCGAGGGACATGTACTGCAGTAAGGCAATGATCGAGGGACATGTTCGGATGGGATAACATCTCTCGATGATAGCCGAGGGATATGTACCGCGGTAAGGCAATGATCGAGGGACATGTTCGGATGGGAAAACATCTCTCGATGATAGCCGAGGGACATGTACCGCGGTAAGGCAATGATCGAGGGACATGTTCGGATGGGATAACATCTCTCCATGCTAGCCGAGGGACATGTACTGCGGTAAGGCAATGATCAAGGGACATGTTCGGATGGGATAACATCTCTCGATGATAGCCGAGGGACATGTACCGCGGTAAGGCAATGATCGATGGACATGTTCGGATGGGATAACATCCCTCGATGATAGCCGAGGAACATGTACCGCGGTAAGGCAATGATCGAGGGACATGTTCGGATGGGATAACATCTGTCGATGATAGCCGAGGGACATGTACCGCGGTAAGGAAAAGATCGAGGGACATGTTTGGATGGGATAACATCCCTCGATCATAGCCGAGGGACTTGTACTGCGGTAAGGCAATGATCGAGGGACAAGTTCGGATGGGATAACATCTCTCGATGATAGCCGAGGGTCATGTACCGCGGTAAGGCAATGATCGAGGGACATGTTCGGATGGGAAAACATCTCTCGATGATAGCCGAGGGACATGTACCGTGGTAAGGCAATGATCGAGGGACATGTTCGGATGGGATAACATCCCTCGATCATTGCCGAGGGACATGTACCGCGGTAAGGCAATGATCGAAGGACATGTTCGGATGGGATAACAGCCCTCGATGATAGCCGAGGGACATCAACCGCGGTAAGGCAATGATCGAGAGACATGTTCGGATGGGATAACATCCCTCGATTATAGCAGAGGGACATGTACTGCAGTAAGGCAATGATCGAGGGACATGTTCGGATTGGATAACATCTCTCGATGATAGCCGAGGGACATGTACCACGGTAATGCAATGATCAAGGGACATGTTCGGATGGGATAACATCTCTCGATGATAGCCGAGGGACATGTACCGCGGTAAGGCAATGATCGAGGGACATGTTCGGATGGGATAACATCCCTCGATCATAGACGAGAGACATGTACTGCGGTAAGGCAATGACCGAGGGACATGTTCGGATGGGATAACATCTCTCAATGATAGCCGAGGGACATGTACCGTGGTAAGTCAATGATCGAGGGACATGTTCGGATGGGATAACATCTCTCCATGCTAGCCGAGGGACATGTACTGCAGTAAGGCAATGATCGAGGGACATGTTCGGATGGGATAACATCTCTCGATGATAGCCGAGGGACATGTACCGCGGTAAGGCAATGATCGAGGGACATGTTCGGATGGGATAACATCTCTCCATGCTAGCCGAGGGACATGTACTGCAGTAAGGCAATGATCGAGGGACATGATCGGATGGGATAACATCTCTCGATGATAGCCGAGGGACATGTACCGCGGTAAGGTAATGATCGAGGGACATGTTCGGATGGGATAACATCTCTCGATGATAGCCGAGGGACATGTACTGCGGTAAGGCAATGATCGAGGGACATGTTCGGATGGGATAACATATCTAGATGGTTGCCGAGAGACATGTACCGCAGTAAGGCAATGATCGAGGCACATGTTCGGATGGGATAACATCCCTCGATCATAGACGAGAGACATGTACTGCGGTAAGGCAATGATCGAGGGACATGTTCGGATGGGATAACATCTCTCAATGATAGCCGAGGGACATGTACCGCGGTAAGTCAATGATCGAGGGACATGTTCGGATGGGATAACATCTCTCGATGATAGCCGAGGGACATGTACCGCGGTAAGGCAATGATCTAGGGACATGTTCGGATGGGATAACATCTCTCGATGATAGCCGAGGGACATGTACCGCGGTAAGGAAATGATCGAGGGACATGTTCGGATGGGATAACATCTCTCCATGCTAGCCGAGGGACATGTACTGCAGTAAGGCAATGATCGAGGGACATGTTCGGATGGGATAACATCTCTCGATGATAGCCGAGGGACATGTACCGCGGTAAGGCAATGATCGAGGGACATGTTCGGATGGGATAACATCTCTCGATGATAGCCGAGGGACATGTACTGCGGTAAGGCAATGATCGAGGGACATGTTCGGATGGGATAACATCTCTCGATGGTAGCCGAGAGACATGTACCGCAGTAAGGCAATGATCGAGGGACATGTTCGGATGGGATAACATCCCTCCATGATAGCCGAGGGACATGTACCGCGGTAAGGCAATGATCGAGGGAAATGTTCGGATGGGATAACATCCCTCGATGATAGCCGAGGGACATGTACCGCGGTAAGGCAATGATCGAGTGACATGTTCGGATGGGATAACATCTTTCGATGATAGCCAAGGGACATGTACCGCGGTAAGGCAATGATCGATGGACATGTTCGGATGGGATAACATCCCTCGATGATAGCCGTGGAACATGTACCGCGGTAATGCAATGATCGAGGGACATGTTCGGATGGGATAACATCTCTCGATCATAGCCGAGGGACATGTACCGCGGTAAGGCAATTATCGAGGGACATGTTCGGATGGGATAACATCCCTCGATCATTGCCGAGGGACATGTACCGCGGTAAGGCAATGATCGAAGGACATGTTCGGATGGGATAACAGCCCTCGATGATAGCCGAGGGACATCTACCGCGGTAAGGCATTGATCGAGAGACATGTTCGGATGGGATAACATCCCTCGATGATAACAGAGGGACATGTACTGCAGTAAGGCAATGATCGAGGGACATGTTCGGATTGGATAACATCTCTCGATGATAGCCGAGGGACATGTACCGCGGTAAGGCAATGATCGAGGGACATGTTCGGATGGGATAACATCTCTTGATGATAGCCGAGGGACATGTACTACGGTAAGGCAATGATCGAGGGACATGTTCGGATGGGATAACATCTCTCGAGGGTAGCCGAGAGACATGTACCGCAGTAAGGCAATGATCGAGGGACATGTTCGGATGGGATAACATCTCTCGATGGTAGCCGAGAGACATATACCGCAGTAAGGCAATGATCGAGGGACATGTTCGGATGGGATAACATCCCTTGATGATAGCAGAGGGACATGTACCGCAGTAAGGCAATGATCGAGGGACATGTTCGGATTGGATAACATCTCTCGATGATAGCCGAGGGACATGTACCGCGGTAAGGCAATGATCGAGGGACATGTTCGGATGGGATAACATCTCTCGATGATAGCCGAGGGACATGTACCTCGGTAAGGCAATGATCGAGGGAAATGTTCGGATGGATAACATCCCTCGATCATAGACGAGAGACATGTACCGCGGTAAGGCAATGATCGGGGGACATGTTCGGATGGGATAACATCTCTCGATGATAGCCGAGGGACATGTACCGCGGTAAGGCAATGATCGAGGGACATGTTCGGATGGGATAACATCCCTCGATGATAGCCGAGGGACATGTACCGCGGTTAGGCAATGATCGAGTGACATGTTCCGATGGGATAACATCTGTCGATGATAGCCGAGGGACATGTACCGCGGTAAGGAAATGTTCGAGGGACATGTTCGGATGGGATAACATCCCTCGATGATAGCCGAGGGACATGTACCGCGGTAAGGCAATGATCGGGGGACATGTTCGGATGGGATAACATCTCTCCATGATAGCCGAGGGACATGTACTGCAGTAAAGCAATGATCGAGGGACATGTTCGGATGGGATAACATCTCTCGATGATAGCCGAGGGACATGTACCGCAGTAAGGCAATGATCGAGGGACATGTTCGGATGGGATAACATCCCTCAATCATAGCCGAGGGACATGTACTGTGGTAAGGCAATGATCGAGGGACATGTTCGGATGGGATAACATCTCTCGATTATAGCCGAGGGACATGTACCGCGGTATAGCAATGATAAAGGGACATGTTCGGATGAGATAACATCTCTTGATGATAGCCGAAGAACATGTACCGCGGTAAGGCAATGATTGAGGGACATGTTCGGATGGGATAACATCCCTCGATCATAGCCGAGGAACATGTACCGTGGTAAGGCAATGATCGAGGGACATGTTCGGATGGGATAACATCCCTCGATCATAGCCGAGGGATATGTACAGCGGTAAGGTAATGATCGAGGCACATGTTCAGATGGGATAACATCCCTCGAAGATAAGCCGAGGGACATGTACCGCGGTAAGGCAATGATCGAGGGACATGTTCGAATGGGATAATATCTCTCGATGATAGCCGAGGAACATGTACCGCGGTAAGGCAATGATCGAGGGACATGTACCGCGGTAAGGCAATGATCGTGGGACTTGTTCGGATGGGATACAATATCTCGGATATAGCCGAGGAACATGTACCGCGGTAAAGCAATGATCGAGGGATATGTTCGGATGGGATAGAATATCTTGGATATAGCCGAGGAGCATGTACCGCGGTATGACAATGATCGAGGGACATGTTCGGATGGGATAACATCTCTCGATGATAGCCGAGAGACATGTACCACGGTAAGACAATGATCGAGGGACATGTTCGGATGGGATAACATCTCTCGATGATAACCGAGTGACAGGTACCGCGGTAAGGCAATGATCGAGGGAATGTTCGGATGGGATAACATCCCTCGATGATAGCCGAGGAACATGTACCGCGGTAAGGCAATGATCGAGGGACATGTTCGGATGGGATAACATCTCTCGATGATAGCCGAGGGACATGTACCGCGGTAAGGCAATGATCGAGGGACATGTTCGGATGGGATAACATCTCTCGATGATAGCCGAGGGACATGTACTGCGGTAAGGCAATGATCGAGGACATGTTCGGATGGGATAACATCTCTCGATGGTAGCCGAGGGACATGTACCGCAGTAAGGCAATGATCGAGGGACATGTTCGGATGGGATAACATCCCTCCATGATAGCCGAGGGACATGTACCGCGGTAAGGCAATGATCGAGGGAAATGTTCGGATGGGATAACATCCCTCGATGATAGCCGAGGGACATGTACTGCGGTAAGGCAATGATCGAGTGACATGTTCGGATGGGATAACATCTTTCGATGATAGCCGAGGGACATGTACCGCGGTAAGGCAATGATCGATGGACATGTTCGGATGGGATAACATCCCTCGATGATAGCCGTGGAACATGTACCGCGGTAAGGCAATGATCGAGGGACATGTTCGGATGGGATAACATCTCTCGATCATAGCCGAGGGACATGTACCGCGGTAAGGCAATGATCGAGGGACATGTTCGGATGGGATAACATCCCTCGATCATTGCCGAGGTACATGTACCGCGGTAAGGCAATGATCGAAGGACATGTTCGGATGGGATAACAGCCCTCGATGATAGCCTAGGGACATCTACCGCGGTAAGGCAATGATCGAGAGACATGTTCGGATGGGATAACATCCCTCGATGATAGCAGAGGGACATGTACTGCAGTAAGGCAATGATCGAGGGACATGTTCGGATTGGATAACATCTCTCGATGATAGCCGAGGGACATGTACCGCGGTAAGGCAATGATCGAGTGACATGTTCGGATGGGATAACATCTCTTGATGATAGCCGAGGGACATGTACTGCGGTAAGGCAATGATCGAGGGACATGTTCGGATGGGATAACATCTCTCGATGGTAGCCGAGAGACATGTACTGCAGTAAGGCAATGATCGAGGGACATGTTCGGATGGGATAACATCTCTCGATGATAGCCGAGGGACATGTACCGCGGTAAGGCAATGATCGAGGGACATGTTCGGATGGGAAAACATCTCTCGATGATAGCCGAGGGACATGTACCGTGGTAAGGTAATGATCGAGGGACATGTTCGGATGGGATAACATCCCTCGATCATTGCCGAGGGACATGTACCGCGGTAAGGCAATGATCGAAGGACATGTTCGGATGGGATAACATCCCTCGATGATAGCCGAGGGACATATACCGCGGCAAGGCAATGATCGAGAGACATGTTCGGATGGGATAACATCCCTTGATGATAGCAGAGGGACATGTACCGCAGTAAGGCAATGATCGAGGGACATGTTCGGATTGGATAACATCTCTCGATGATAGCCGAGGGACATGTACCGCGGTAAGGCAATGATCGAGGGACATGTTCGAATGGGATAATATCTCTCGATGATAGCCGAGGAACATGTACTGCGGTAAGGCAATGATCGAGGGACATGTACCGCGGTAAGGCAATGATCGTGGGACTTGTTCGGATGGGATACAATATCTCGGATATAGCCGAGGAACATGTACCGCGGTAAAGCAATGATCGAGGGATATGTTCGGATGGGATAGAATATCTTGGATATAGCCGAGGAGCATGTACCGCGGTATGACAATGATCGAGGGACATGTTCGGATGGGATAACATCTCTCGATGATAGCCGAGAGACATGTACCGCGGTAAGACAATGATCGAGGGACATGTTCGGATGGGATAACATCTCTCGATGATAACCGAGGGACATGTACCGCGGTAAGGCAATGATCGAGGGACATGTTCGGATGGGATAACATCCCTCGATGATAGCCAAGGAACATGTACCGCGGTAAGGCAATGATCGAGGGACATGTTCGGATGGGATAACATCTCTCGATGATAGCCGAGGGACATGTACCGCGGTAAGGCAATGATCGAGGGACATGTTCGGATGGGATAACATCTCTCGATGATAGCCGAGGGACACGTACTGCGGTAAGGCAATGATCGAGGGACATGTTCGGATGGGATAACATCTCTCGATGGTAGCCGAGAGACATGTACCGCAGTAAGGCAATGATCGAGGGACATGTTCGGATGGGATAACATCCCTCCATGATAGCCGAGGGACATGTACCGCGGTAAGGCAATGATCGAGGGAAATGTTCGGATGGGATAACATCCCTCGATGATAGCCGAGGGACATGTACCGCGGTAAGGCAATGATCGAGTGACATGTTCGGATGGGATAACATCTTTCGATGATAGCCGAGGGACATGTACCGCGGTAAGGCAATGATCGATGGACATGTTCGGATGGGATAACATCCCTCGATGATAGCCGTGGAACATGTACCGCGGTAAGGCAATGATCGAGGGACATGTTCGGATGGGATAACATCTCTCGATCATAGCCGAGGGACATGTACCGCGGTAAGGCAATGATCGAGGGACATGTTCGGATGGGATAACATCCCTCGATCATTGCCGAGGGACATGTACCGCGGTAAGGCAATGATCGAAGGACATGTTCGGATGGGATAACAGCCCTCGATGATAGCCGAGGGACATCTACCGCGGTAAGGCAATGATCGAGAGACATGTTCGGATGGGATAACATCCCTCGATGATAGCAGAGGGACATGTACTGCAGTAAGGCAATGATCGAGGGACATGTTCGGATTGGATAACATCTCTCGATGATAGCCGAGGGACATGTACTGCGTTAAGGCAATGACCGAGGGACATGTTCGGATGGGATAACATCTCTTGATGATAGCCGAGGGACATGTACTGCGGTAAGGCAATGATCGAGGGACATGTTCGGATGGGATAACATCTCTCAATGGTAGCCGAGAGACATGTACCGCAGTAAGGCAATGATCGAGGGACATGTTCGGATGGGATAACATCTCTCGATGATAGCCGAGAGACATGTACCGCGGTAAGGCAATGATCGAGGGACATGTTCGGATGGGAAAACATCTCTCGATGATAGCCGAGGGACATGTACCGTGGTAAGGCAATGATCGAGGGACATGTTCGGATGGGATAACATCCCTCGATCATTGCCGAGGGACATGTACCGCGGTAAGGCAATGATCGAAGGACATGTTCGGATGGGATAACATCCCTCGATGATAGCCGAGGGACATATACCGCGGCAAGGCAATGATCGAGAGACATGTTCGGATGGGATAACATCCCTTGATGATAGCAGAGGGACATGTACCGCAGTAAGGCAATGATCGAGGGACATGTTCGGATTGGATAACATCTCTCGATGATAGCCGAGGGACATGTACCGCGGTAAGGCAATGATCGAGGGACATGTTCGGATGGGATAACATCTCTCGATGATAGCCGAGGGACATGTAGCTCGGTAAGGCAATGATCGAGGGACATGTTCGGATGGATAACATCCCTCGATCATAGACGAGAGACATGTACCGCGGTAAGGCAATGATCGGGGGACACGTTCGGATGGGATAACATATCTCGATGATAGCCGAGGGACATGTACCACGGTAAGGCAATGATCGAGGGACATGTTCGGATAGGATTACATCCCTCGATGATAGCCGAGGGACATGTACCGCGGTAAGGCAATGATCGAGGGATATGTTCGGATGGGATAACATCTCTCGATGATAACCGAGGGACATGTACCGCGGTAAGGCAATGATCGAGGGACATTATCGGATGGGATAACATCTCTCGATGATACCCGAGGGACATGTACCGCTGTAAGGCAATGAACGAGGGACATGTTCGGAAGGGATAACATCTCTTCAAGATAGCCGAGGGACATGTACTGCGGTAAGGCAATGATCGAGGGACATGTTCGGATAGGATAACATCTCTCGATGATAGCCGAGGGACATGTACTGCAGTAAGGCAATGATCGAGGGACATGTTCGGATGGGATAACATCCCTCAATCATAGCCGAGGGACATGTACTGTGGTAAGGCAATGATCGAGGGACATGTTCGGATGGGATAACATCTCTCGATTATAGCCGAGGGACATGTACCGCGTTAAGGCAATGATCGAGGGATATGTTCGGATGGGATAACATCCCTCGATCATAGACGAGAGACATGTACCGCGGTAAGGCAATGATCGGGGGACATGTTCGGATGAGATAACATCTCTCGATGATAGCTGAGGGACATGTACCGCGGTAAGGCAATGATCGAGGGACATTTTTGGATGGGATAACATCCCTCGATGATAGCCGAGGGTCATGTACCGCGGTAAGGCAATGATCCAGGGACATGTTCGGATGAAATAAAATCCCTCGATCAAAGCCGAGGGACATGTACTGCGGTAAGGCAATGACCGAGGGACATGTTCGGATGGGATAACATCTCTCGATGATAGCCGAGGAACATGTACTGCGGTAAGGCAATAATCGAGGGACATGTTCGGATGAGATAACATCCCTCGATGATAGCCGAGGGACAGTTACCGTGGTAAGGCAATGATCGAGGGGCATGTTCGGATGGGATAACATCGCTCGATCATAGCCGAGGAACATGTACCGCGGTAAGGCAAAGATCGAGGGATATGTTCGGATGTGATAACATCCCTCGATCATAGCCGACGGACATGTACAGCGGTAAGGCAATTATCGAGGGACATGTTCGGATGGGATAACATCCCTCGAAGATAAGCCGAGGTATATGTACCGCGGTAAGGCAATGATCGAGGGACATGTTCGAATGGGATAATATCTCTCGATGATAGCCGAGGAACATGTACTGCGGTAAGGCAATGATGGAGGGACATGTACCGCGGTAAAGCAATAATCGAGGGACATGTTCGGATGGGATACAATATCTCGGATATAGCCGAGGAACATGTACCGCGGTAAAGCAATGATCGAGGGACATGTTCGGATGGGATAGAATATCTTGGATATAGCCGAGGAGCATGTACCGCGGTATGACAATGATCGAGGGACATGTTCGGATGGGATAACATCTCTCGATGATAGCAGAGAGACATGTACCGCGGTAAGGCAATGATCGAGGGACATGTTCGGATGGGATAACATCTCTCGATGATAACCGAGAGACAGGTACCGTGGTAAGGCAATGATCAAGGGACATGTTCGGATGGGATAACATCTCTCGATGATAGCCGAGAGACATGTACTACGGTAAAGCAATGATCGAGGGACATGTTCGGATGGGATAACATCTCTCGATTATAGCCGAGAGACATGTACCGCGGTAAGGCAATGATCGAGCGAATGTTCGGATGGGATAACATCCCTCGATGATAGCCGACGGACATGTACCGCGGTAAGGCAATGATCGAGTGTCATGTTCCGATGGGATAACATCCCTCGATGATAGCCGAGGGACATGTACCGCGGTAAGGCAATGATCGAGGGACATGTTCGGATGGGATAACATCTCTCGATGATAGTCGAGGAACATGTACCGCGGTAAGGCAATGATCAAGGGACATGTACCGCGGTAAGGCAATGATTGAGGGACATGTTCGGATGGAATACAACATCTCGGATATAGCCGAGGAACATGTACCGCGGTAAAGCAATGATCGAGGGACATGTTCGCATGGGATAGAATATCTTGGATATAGCCGAGGAGCATGTACCGCGGTATGACAATGATCGAGGGACATGTTCGGATGGGATAACATCTCTCGATGATAGCCGAGAGACATGTACCGCGGTAAGGCAATGATCGAGGGACATGTTCGGATGGGATAACATCCCTCAATCTAGCCGAGGGACATGTACTGTGGTAAGGCAATGATCGAGGGACATGTTCGGATGGGATAACATCTCTTGATGATAACCGAGAGACAGGTGCCGCGGTAAGGCGTTGATCGAGGGACATGTTCGGATGGGATAACATCTCTCGATGATAGCCGAGAGACATGTACCGCGGTAAAGCAATGATCGAGGGACATGTTCGGATGGGATAACATCCCTCGATGATAGCCGAGGGACATGTACCGCGGTAAGGCAATGATCGAGTGACATGTTCGGATGGGATAACATCCCTCGATGATAGCCGAGGGACATGTACCACGGTAAGGCAATGATCGAGTGACATGTTCCTATGGGATAACATCCCTCGATGATAGCCGAGGGACATGTACCACGGAAAGGCAATGATCGAGGGACATGTTCGGATGGGATAACATCTCTCGATGATAGCCGAGGGACATGTACCGCGGTAAGGCAATGATCGAGGGACATGTTCGGATGGGATAACATCTCTCCATGCTAGCCGAGGGACATGTACTGCAGTAAGGCAATGATCGAGGGACATGTTCGGATGGGATAACATCTCTCGATGATAGCCGAGGGACATGTACCGCGGTAAGGCAATGATCGAGGGACATGTTCGGATGGGATAACATCTCTCGATGATTGCCGAGGGATATGTACTGCGGTAAGGCAATGATCGAGGGACATGTTCGGATGGGATAACATCTCTCGATGGTTGCCGAGAGACATGTACCGCAGTAAGGCAATGATCGAGGGACATGTTCGGATGGGATAACATCTCTCGATGATAGCCGAGGGACATGTACCGCGGTAAGGCAATGATCGAGGGACATGTTCGGATGAGATAACATCTCTTGATGATAGCCAAAGGACATGTACCGCGGTAAGGCAATGATCGAGGGACATGTTCGAATGGGATAACATCCCTCGATCATAGCCGAGGAACATGTACCGCGGTAAGGCAATGATCGAGGGACATGTTCAGATGGGATAACATCCCTCGATCATAGCCGAGGGACATGTACAGCGGTAAGGCAATGATCGAGGGACATGTTCAGATGGGTTAATATCCCTCGATGATAAGCCGATGGACATGTACCGCGGTAAGGCAATGATCGAGAGACATGTTCGAATGGGATAATATCTCTCGATGATAGCCGAGGGACATGTACCGCGGTAAAGCAATGATCGAGGGACATGTACCGCGGTAAGGCAATGATCGAGGGACATGTTCGGATGGGATACAATATCTCGGATATAGCCGAGGAACATGTACTGCGGTAAAGCAATGATCGAGGGACATGTTCGGATGGGATACAATATCTTGGATATAGCCGAGGAGTATGTACCACGGTATGACAATGATCGAGGGACATGTTCGGATGGGATAACATCTCTCGATGATAGCCGAGAGACATGTACCGCGGTAAGGCAATGATCGAGGGACATGTTCGGATGGGATAACATCCCTCAATCATAGCCGAGGGACATGTACTGTGGTAAGGCAATGATCGAGGGACATGTTCGGATGGGATAACATCTCTCGATTATAGCCGAGGGACATGTACCGCGGTAAGGCAATGATCGAGGGACATGTTCAGATGAGATAACATCTCTTGATGATAGCCGAAGAACATGTACCGCGGTAAGGCAATGATCGAGGGACATGTTCGGATGGGATAACATCCCTCGATCATAGCCGAGGAACATGTACCGTGGTAAGGCAATGATCGAGGGACATGTTCGGATGGGATAACATCCCTCGATCATAGCCGAGGGATATGTACAGCGGTAAGGTAATGATCGAGGGACATGTTCGGATGGGATAACATCCCTCGAAGATAAGTCGAGGGACATGTACCGCGGTAAGGCAATGATCGAGGGACATGTTCGAATGGGATAATATCTCTCGATGATAGCCGAGGAACATGTACCGCGGTAAGGCAATGATCGAGGGACATGTACCGCGGTAAGGCAATGATCGTGGGACTTGTTCGGATGGGATACAATATCTCGGATATAGCCGAGGAACATGTACCGCGGTAAAGCAATGATCGAGGGATATGTTCGGATGGGATAGAATATCTTGGATATAGCCGAGGAGCATGTACCGCGGTATGACAATGATCGAGGGACATGTTCGGATGGGATAACATCTCTCGATGATAGCCGAGAGACATGTACCGCGGTAAGACAATGATCGAGGGACATGTTCGGATGGGATAACCTCTCTCGATGATAACCGAGAGACAGGTACCGCGGTAAGGCAATGATCGAGGGATATGTTCGGATGGGATAACATCCCTCGATTATAGCCGAGAGACATGTACCGCGGTAAGGCAATGATCGAGGGAATGTTCGGATGGGATAACATCCCTCGATGATAGCCGAGGAACATGTACCGTGGTAAGGCAATGATCGAGGGACATGTTCGGATGGGATAACATCTCTCGGTGATCGAGGGACATGTACCGCGGTAAGGCAATGATCGAGGGGCATGTTCGGATGGGATAACATCTGTCGATGATAGCCGAGGGACATGTACCGCGGTAAGGAAATGATCGAGGGACATGTTTGGATGGGATAACATCCCTCGATCATAGCCGAGGGACTTGTACTGCGGTAAGGCAATGATCGAGGGACATGTTCGGATGGGATAACATCTCTCGATGATAGCCGAGGGACATGTACCGCAGTAAGGCAATGATCGAGGGACATGTTCGGATGGGATAACATCTCAAGATGATAGCCGAGGGACATGTAACGAGGTAAGGCAATGATCGAGGGACATGTTCGGATGGGATAACATCCCTCGATCATTGCCGAGGGACATGTACCGCGGTAAGGCAATGATCGAAGGACATGTTCGGATGGGATAACATCCCTCGATGATAGCCGAGGGACATGTACCGCGGTAAGGCAATGATCGAGAGACATGTTCGGATGGGATAACATCCCTCGATGATAGCAGAGGGACATGTACCGCAGTAAGGCGATGATCGAGGGACATGTTCGGATTGGATAACATCTCTCGATGATAGCCGAGGGACATGTACCGCGGTAAGGCAATGATCGAGGGACATGTTCAGATGGGATAACATCTCTCGATGATAGCCGAGGGACATGTACCGCGTTAAGGCAATGATCGAGGGATATGTTCGGATGGGATAACATCCCTCGATCATAGACGAGAGACATGTACCGCGGTAAGGCAATGATCGGGGGACATGTTCGGATGAGATAACATCTCTCGATGATAGCTGAGGGACATGTACCGCGGTAAGGCAATGATCGAGGGACATTTTCAGATGGGATAACATCCCTCGATGATAGCCGAGGGTCGTACCGCGGTAAGGCAATGATCCAGGGACATGTTCGGATGGAATAACATCCCTCGATCAAAGCCGAGGGACATGTACCGCGGTAAGGCAATGACCGAGGGACATGTTCGGATGGGATAACATCTCTCGATGATAGCCGAGGAACATGTACTGCGGTAAGGCAATGATCGAGGGACATGTTCGGATGAGATAACATCCCTCGATGATAGCCGAGGGACAGGTACCGTGGTAAGGCAATGATCGAGGGGCATGTTCGGATGGGATAACATCGCTCGATCATAGCCGAGGAACATGTACTGCGGTAAGGCAATGATCGAGGGACATGTTCGGATGTGATAACATCCCTCGATCATAGCCGAGGGACATGTACAGCGGTAAGGCAATGATCGAGGGACATGTTCGGATGGGATAACATCCCTCGAAGATAAGCCGAGGGATATGTACCGCGGTAAGGCAATGATCGAGGGACTTGTTCGAATGGGATAATATCTCTCGATGATAGCCGAGGAACATGTACCGCGGTAAGGCAATGATCGAGGGACATGTACCGCGGTAAGGCAATGATCGTGGGACTTGTTCGGATGGGATACAATATCTCGGATATAGCCGAGGAACATGTACTACGGTAAAGCAATGATCGAGGGATATGTTCGGATGGGATAGAATATCTTGGATATAGCCGAGGAGCATGTACCGCGGTATGACAATGATCGAGGGACATGTTCGGATGGGATAACATCTCTCGATGATAGCCGAGAGACATGTACCGCGGTAAGACAATGATCGAGGGACATGTTCGGATGGGATAACCTCTCTCGATAATAACCGAGAGACAGGTACCGCGGTAAGGCAATGATCGAGGGACATGTTCGGATGGGATAACATCCCTCGATTATAGCCGAGAGACATGTACCGCGGTAAGGCAATGATCGAGGGAATGTTCGGATGGGATAACATCCCTCGATGATAGCCGAGGAACATGTACCGCGGTAAGGCAATGATCGAGGGACATGTTCGGATGGGATAACATCTCTCGGTGATCGAGGGACATGTACCGCGGTAAGGCAATGATCGAGGGGCATGTTCGGATGGGATAACATCTGTCGATAATAGCCGAGGGACATGTACCGCGGTAAGGAAATGATCGAGGGACATGTTTGGATGGGATAACATCCCTCGATCATAGCCGAGGGACTTGTACTGCGGTAAGGCAATGATCGAGGGACATGTTCGGATGGGATAACATCTCTCGATGATAGCTGTGGGACATGTACCGCAGTAAGGCAATGATCGAGGGACATGATTGGATGGGAAAACATCTCAAGATGATAGCCGAGGGACATGTAACGAGGTAAGGCAATGATCGAGGGACATGTTCGGATGGGATAACATCCCTCGATCATTGCCGAGGGACATGTACCGCGGTAAGGCAATGATCGAAGGACATGTTCGGATGGGATAACATCCCTCGATGATAGCCGAGGGACATGTACCGCGGTAAGGCAATGATCGAGAGACATGTTCAGATGGGATAACATCCCTCGATGATAGCAGAGGGACATGTACCGCAGTAAGGCGATGATCGAGGGACATGTTCGGATTGGATAACATCTCTCGATGATAGCCGAGGGACATGTACCGCGGTAAGGCAATGATCGAGGGACATGTTCAGATGGGATAACATCTCTCGATGATAGCCGAGGGACATGTACCGCGTTAAGGCAATGATCGAGGGATATGTTCGGATGGGATAACATCCCTCGATCATAGACGAGAGACATGTACCGCGGTAAGGCAATGATCGGGGGACATGTTCGGATGAGATAACATCTCTCGATGATAGCTGAGGGACATGTACCGCGGTAAGGCAATGATCGAGGGACATTTTCGGATGGGATAACATCCCTCGATGATAGCCGAGGGTCGTACCGCGGTAAGGCAATGATCCAGGGACATGTTCGGATGGAATAAAATCCCTCGATCAAAGCCGAGGGACATGTACCGCGGTAAGGCAATGACCGAGGGACATGTTCGGATGGGATAACATCTCTCGATGATAGCCGAGGAACATGTACTGCGGTAAGGCAATGATCGAGGGACATGTTCGGATGAGATAACATCCCTCGATGATAGCCGAGGGACAGGTACCGTGGTAAGGCAATGATCGAGGGGCATGTTCGGATGGGATAACATCGCTCGATCATAGCCGAGGAACATGTACCGCGGTAAGGCAAAGATCGAGGGACATGTTCGGATGTGATAACATCCCTCGATCATAGCCGAGGGACATGTACAGCGGTAAGGCAATGATCGAGGGACATGTTCGGATGGGATAACATCCCTCGAAGATAAGCCGAGGGATATGTACCACGGTAAGGCAATGATCGAGGGACTTGTTCGAATGGGATAATATCTCTCGATGATAGCCGAGGAACATGTACCGCGGTAAGGCAATGATGGAGGGACATGTACCGCGGTAAGGCAATAATCGAGGGACATGTTCGGATGGGATACAATATCTCGGATATAGCCGAGGAACATGTACCGCGGTAAAGCAATGATCGAGGGACATGTTCGGATGGGATAGAATATCTTGGATATAGCCGAGGAGCATGTACCGCGGTATGACAATGATCGAGGGACATGTTCGGATGGGATAACCTCTCTCGATGATAGCCGAGAGACATGTACCGCGGTAAGGCAATGATCGAGGGACATGTTCGGATGGGATAACATCTCTCGATGATAACCGAGAGACAGGTACCGCGGTAAGGCAATGATCAAGGGACATGTTCGGATGGGATAACATCTCTCGATGATAGCCGAGAGACATGTACTACGGTAAAGCAATGATAGAGGGACATGTTCGGATGGGATAACATCTCTCGATTATAGCCGAGAGACATGTACCGCGGTAAGGCAATGATCGAGGGAATGTTCGGATAGGATAACATCCCTCGATGATAGCCGAGGGACATGTACCGCGGTAAGGCAATGATCGAGTGTCATGTTCCGATGGGATAACATCCCTCGATGATAGCCGAGGGACATGTACCGCGGTAAGGCAATGATCGAGGGACATGTTCGGATGGGATAACATCTCTCGATGATAGCCGAGGAACATGTACCGCGGTAAGGCAATGATAGAGGGACATGTACCGCGGTAAGGCAATGATCGAGGGACATGTTCGGATGGAATACAATATCTCGGATATAGCCGAGGAACATGTACCGCGGTAAAGCAATGATCGAGGGACATGTTCGGATGGGATAGAATATCTTGGATATAGCCGAGGAGCATGTACCGCGGTATGACAATGATCGAGGGACATGTTCGGATGGGATAACATCTCTCGATGATAGCCGAGAGACATGTACCGCGGTAAGGCAATGATCGAGGGACATGTTCGGATGGGATAACATCCCTCAATCTAGCCGAGGGACATGTACTGTGGTAAGGCTATGATCGAGGGACATGTTCGGATGGGATAACATCTCTCGATGATAACCGAGAGACAGGTGCCGCGGTAAGGCGTTGATCGAGGGACATGTTCAGATGGGATAACATCTCTCGATGATAGCCGAGAGACATGTACCGCGGTAAAGCAATGATCGAGGGACATGTTCGGATGGGATAACATCCCTCGATGATAGCCGAGGGACATGTACCGCGGTAAGGCAATGATCGAGTGACATGTTCGGATGGGATAACATCCCTCGATGATAGCCGAGGGACATGTACCGCGGTAAGGCAATGATCGAGTGACATGTTCCGATGGGATAACATCCCTCGATGATAGCCGAGGGACATGTACCGCGGAAAGGCAATGATCGAGGGACATGTTCGGATGGGATAACATCTCTCGATGATAGCCAAGGGACATGTACCGCGGTAAGGCAATGATCGAGGGACATGTTCGGATGGGATAACATCTCTCCATGCTAGCCGAGGGACATGTACTGCAGTAAGGCAATGATCGAGGGACATGTTCGGATGGGATAACATCTCTCGATGATAGCCGAGGGACATGTACCGCGGTAAGGCAATGATCGAGGGACATGTTCGGATGGGATAACATCACTCGATGATAGCCGAGGGATATGTACTGCGGTAAGGCAATGATCGAGGGACATGTTCGGATGGGATAACATCTCTCGATGGTTGCCGAGAGACATGTACCGCAGTAAGGCAATGATCGAGGGACATGTTCGGATGGGATAACATCTCTCGATGATAGCCGAGGGACATGTACCGCGGTAAGGCAATGATCGAGGGACATGTTCGGATGGGATAACATCTCTCGATGATAGCCGACGGACATGTACCGCGGTAAGGCAATGATGGAGGGACATGTTCGGATGGGATAACATCCCTCAATCTAGCCGAGGGACATGTACAGTGGTAAGGCAATGATCGAGGGACATGTTCGGATGGGATAACATCTCTCGATGATAGCCGAGGGACATGTACCGCGGTAAGGCAATGATCGAGGGGCATGTTCGGATGAGATAACATCTCTTGATGATAGCCGAAGGACATGTACCGCGGTAAGGCAATGATCGAGGGACATGTTCGAATGGGATAACATCCCTCGATCATAGCCGAGGAACATGTACCGCGGTAAGGCAATGATCGAGGGACATGTTCAGATGGGATAACATCCCTCGATCATAGCCGAGGGACATGTACAGCGGTAAGGCAATGATCGAGGGACATGTTCGGATGGGTTAATATCCCTCGATGATAGCCGAGGGACATGTACCGCGGTAAGGCAATGATCGAGGGACATGTTCGGATGGGATAACATCTCTCGATGATAGCCGAGGGACATGTACCGTGGTAAGGCAATGATCGAGGGACATGTTCGGATGGGATAACATCCCTCGATGATAGCCGAGGGACATGTACCGCGGTAAGGCAATGATTGAGGGACATGTTCGGATAGGATAACATCCCTCGATCATAGCCGAGGGACATGTACCGCGGTAAGGCAATGATCGAGGGACATGTTCGGATGGGATAACATCCCTCGATGATAGCGGAGGGACATGTACCACGGTAAGGCAATGATCGAGGGACATGTTCGGATGGGATAACATCCCTCGATGATAGCCGAGGGACATGTACCGCGGATAGGCAATGATCGAGGGACATGTTCGGATGGGATAATATCTCTCGATGATAGCCGAGGGACATGTACCGCGGTAAGGCAATGATCGAGGGACATGTTCGGATAGGATAACATCTCTCGATGATAGCCGAGGGACATGTACCACGGTAAGGCAATGATCGAGGGACATGTTTGGATGGGATAACATCCCTCGATGATAGCCGAGGGACATGTACCGCGGTAAGGCAATGATCGAGGGACATGTTCGGATGGGATAACATCTCTCGATGATAGCCGAGGGACATGTACCGTGGTAAGGCAATGATCGAGGGACATGTTCGGATGGGATAACATCCCTCGATGATAGCCGAGGGACATGTACCGCGGTAAGGCAATGATCGAGGGACATGTTCGGATGGGATAACATCTCTCGATGATAGCCGAGGGACATGTACTGTGGTAAGGCTATGATCGAGGGACATGTTCGGATGGGATAACATCTCTCGATGATAACCGAGAGACAGGTGCCGCGGTAAGGCGTTGATCGAGGGACATGTTCAGATGGGATAACATCTCTCGATGATAGCCGAGAGACATGTACCGCGGTAAAGCAATGATCGAGGGACATGTTCGGATGGGATAACATCCCTCGATGATAGCCGAGGGACATGTACCGCGGTAAGGCAATGATCGAGTGACATGTTCGGATGGGATAACATCCCTCGATGATAGCCGAGGGACATGTACCGCGGTAAGGCAATGATCGAGTGACATGTTCCGATGGGATAACATCCCTCGATGATAGCCGAGGGACATGTACCGCGGAAAGGCAATGATCGAGGGACATGTTCGGATGGGATAACATCTCTCGATGATAGCCGAGGGACATGTACAGCGGTAAGGCAATGATCGAGGGACATGTTCGGATGGGATAACATCTCTCCATGCTAGCCGAGGGACATGTACTGCAGTAAGGCAATGATCGAGGGACATGTTCGGATGGGATAACATCTCTCGATGATTGCCGAGGGACATGTACCGCGGTAAGGCAATGATCGAGGGACATGTTCGGATGGGATAACATCACTCGATGATAGCCGAGGGATATGTACTGCGGTAAGGCAATGATCGAGGGACATGTTCGGATGGGATAACATCTCTCGATGGTTGCCGAGAGACATGTACCTCAGTAAGGCAATGATCGAGGGACATGTTCGGATGGTATAACATCTCTCGATGATAGCCGAGGGACATGTACCGCGGTAAGGCAATGATCGAGGGACATGTTCGGATGGGATAACATCTCTCGATGATAGCCGACGGACATGTACCGCGGTAAGGCAATGATCGAGGGACATGTTCGGATGGGATAACATCCCTCAATCTAGCCGAGGGACATGTACTGTGGTAAGGCAATGATCGAGGGACATGTTCGGATGGGATAACATCTCTCGATGATAGCCGAGGGACATGTACCGCGGTAAGGCAATGATCGAGGGACATGTTCGGATGAGATAACATCTCTTGATGATAGCCGAAGGACATGTACCGCGGTAAGGCAATGATCGAGGGACATGTTCGAATGGGATAACATCCCTCGATCATAGCCGAGGAACATGTACCGCGGTAAGGCAATGATCGAGGGACATGTTCAGATGGGATAACATCCCTCGATCATAGCCGAGGGACATGTACAGCGGTAAGGCAATGATCGAGGGACATGTTCGGATGGGTTAATATCCCTCGATGATAGCCGAGGGACATGTACCGCGGTAAGGCAATGATCGAGGGACATGTTCGGATGGGATAACATCTCTCGATGATAGCCGAGGGACATGTACCGTGGTAAGGCAATGATCGAGGGACATGTTCGGATGGGATAACATCCCTCGATGATAGCCGAGGGACATGTACCGCGGTAAGGCAATGATTGAGGGACATGTTCGGATAGGATAACATCCCTCGATCATAGCCGAGGGACATGTACCGCGGTAAGGCAATGATCGAGGGACATGTTCGGATGGGATAACATCCCTCGATGATAGCGGAGGGACATGTACCACGGTAAGGCAATGATCGAGGGACATGTTCGGATGGGATAACATCCCTCGATGATAGCCGAGGGACATGTACCGCGGATAGGCAATGATCGAGGGACATGTTCGGATGGGATAATATCTCTCGATGATAGCCGAGGGACATGTACCGCGGTAAGGCAATGATCGAGGGACATGTTCGGATAGGATAACATCTCTCGATGATAGCCGAGGGACATGTACCACGGTAAGGCAATGATCGAGGGACATGTTTGGATGGGATAACATCCCTCGATGATAGCCGAGGGACATGTACCGCGGTAAGGCAATGATCGAGGGACATGTTCGGATGGGATAACATCTCTCGATGATAGCCGAGGGACATGTACCGTGGTAAGGCAATGATCGAGGGACATGTTCGGATGGGATAACATCCCTCGATGATAGCCGAGGGACATGTACCTTGGTAAGGCAATGATTGAGGGACATGTTCGGATAGGATAACATCCCTCGATCATAGCCGAGGGACATGTACCGCGGTAAGGCAATGATCAAGGGACATGTTCGGATGGGATAACATCTCTCGATGATAGCGGAGGGACATGTACCGCGGTAAGGCAATGATCGAGGGACATGTTCGGATGGGATAACATCCCTCGATGATAGCCGAGGGACATGTACCGCGGTAAGGCAATGACTGAGGGACATGTTCGGATGGGATAACATCTCTCGATGATAGCCGAGGGACATGTACCGCGGTAAGGCAATGATCGAGGGACATGTTCGGATGGGATAACATCTCTCGATGATAGCCGAGGGACATGTACCGCGGTAAGGCAATGATCGAGGGACATGTTCGGATGGGATAACATCTCTGCATGATAGCTGAGGGACATGTACTGCGGTAAGGCAATGATCGAGGGTTATGTTCGGATGGGATAACATCTCTCGATGATAGCCGAGGGACATGTACCGCGGTAAGGCAATGATCGAGGGACATGTTCGGATGGGATAACATCTCTTGATGATAGCCGAGGGACATGTACTGCAGTAAGGCAATGATCGAGGGACATGTTCGGATGGGATAACATCTCTTAATGATAGCCGAGGGACATGTACCGCGGTAAGTCAATGATGGAGGGACATGTTCGGATGGGATAACATCTCTCGATGATAGCCGAGGGACATGTACCGCGGTAAGGCAATGATCGAGGGACATGTTCGGATGGGATAACATCTCTCGATGATAGCCGAGGGACATGTACCGCGGTAAGGCAATGATCGAGGGACATGTTCGGATGGGATAACATCTCTCCATGCTAGCCGAGGGACATGTACTGCGGTAAGGCAATGATCGAGGGACATGTTCGGATGGGATAACATCTCTCGATGATAGCCGAGGGATATGTACCGCGGTAAGGCAATGATCGAGGGACATGTTCGGATGGGATAAAATCTCTCGATGATAGCCGAGGGACATGTACTGCAGTAAGGCAATGATCGAGTTACATGTTCGGATGGGATAACATCTCTCAATGATAGCCGAGAGACATGTACCACGGTAAGGCAATGATCGAGGGACATGTTCGGATGGGTGATAGTCACTTTATTTGCAAGGGTGAGACTGCAATGAGGTTATCAAACACAAATGCAAGACAGGTTGTTGTACAGCAAGCAAGAGGGAGTCAATCCATGCCTAGGATGATAGAGAATGCAAAGAGAATACAAGGACTAATGCAAATCTAAGCAAAACGAGATAAGTTGTGAGAGAATCCCTAAAAACTAGATGCAGCAACTTAAATGGAATGAAACCTATTTTTAAATTACTAGGAATGAAGAAACTACCACGAGGAACAAACAAAATAATTAAAGGACAAAGCTTCGAATTGATAAAATTCGACTAGTGGATCGACCACGAGATCGACCACTAGATCGAGCAATAACAATCGATCTCGTCTAGAAATGCAAGAACAGTAAAACTAACGACTAGGATGCTATCAAAGATCAAGAGAATGACGAGATAAGATGTAAAGATGCTAAAAGAGAGGGCCTAGGGTTGAGATTCATGGTCAGGGGTTTCAAAGGTTCGACCTTGGGTTGAAAACTTTAAATCGACTCACTTTGGGAGGATCTCTAAGCCTTGAAAACTAAGCAAGATCTATCTGTGGCTTTCGGTATAGATCACTCCTTCATCCTCTCCTCCAAACCCATGACTTTTGGTGGAAAGAGAGGTCGAAGGGCATGGAAAACAGATTTCAAATGAGTGGCTTAACTAGTCCCCCAAACTTCCATGGCTTTTGGGAAGGGGTAACTAGTCTCTAGGGTGTGATCTTCCGAGGCTCCTGAATCCTGTCAAGGTAAGGAACCTCTCGGATCATGAAGTTCTTGGCATAAGAGTCTTCAAGCATTGAGATCTCAACACCCTAGAAGAGATAGCCGTTGAAAAACACTTAGAAAACCCCAAGATCGAAACCCTTTAGACCCCTTAATCCTCTCAACCCCGAACCCAAATAAACTACTCACTACACATAAGGTAAATCAAGCAAAGCATGTAAAAGGAAACGATGAACATGAAAAAAAAACTAGATTAAGATGAAAACGATTCGATTACAAAGCTTAAGAAAAACTCAAGTTCGACAATGGTGTTCTTTCAAAACCAGAGAGAAAACACACAGAAAAAGATAAGGATTGAAAGTTGTTTTTGGGAAAAGGACGTCGCCGCCTTCCCAAAAAGGCCAAAACAAGCTGATGGTCCCCCCTTCGCTAGCGGCCAAAAGTGGTTGAAAGGACAGAGATCGACTCCAGGATCGAGCGGTTCTCTCGATCATATCCGGACATCGTGTCTTCAGCTCGATCTGGGTCTCGATCATCATCGGCGAATCGAGTGTTGCATCCGATCTCGGTAGATCTTCGGTTAGATCGAGTGGTGTACTCGATCTGGCTCTCGCTCTGCATGGCGTCATTCACGTCTGTACCGTTTGATCGACTGCTTCACTCGATCCTCGTCTCGATCATGCTCCTTGGATCGCCTGGTTGGCTCTATCTTCTGGTCGATCACATCACAGATCGACCGGCCATGCTCGATCTGCTCCTCGATCTATGATCCTTAGCAAATATCCGAGCTCCCACAAACTGCTACATCAGCCTCAACATGTCCACGAACCTCCACGACTCCAAAGCAGCCAGACACAACCTAAATGTGATGCAAAATGCAAGGAACATGCATATGCTGGTGCAAGAATGCTCTAGGACTCTAAGTGATGCAATCTAACCTAAAATGTGATACAAATGCATGAAAAGCTAACTAATGAGTATGCAAAATGTATGCAATATGCAGTAACATCAACTCCCCCAAACTTACTTCTTGCTTGCCCTCAAGCAACAGAAAATAGGTAAGGAAGAGAGGTTTTCAGAAAAACGAATGGGGGTTTAAACTTCTTGCAAAGGTGCCTTTCAAATGAATCAATCTCAATGTCCTAGTTAACAGTTCTAAAATGCTATGCTTACACTCATACTCCAAAGAACTTAGTCATACTCATCACACAAAGAAATTCAAATCATGACTCTCCTATTCCTAACAATAAAAAAAACTCATCCTTTAACATTCATTAACATTAGAACCATGAATCAAACTTATGCACTTTAAAGCAAACACATTTGGCTAAGGGTGAAGGTTATGAGCATTGAATGATCTCATTTGAAAAGGGTTTATAATTAGAACAAGGGTTTCTCTCAAAAATGGTTGAACTTATGCATAATGCTAAAGGTAAAGACAATTGATGCATACATGATTAGATTCTCATCTACCCATGTAAATTAACAAATGATCCTAAACCCCTCTCATTTAATAACTTTTATCCTCACTCACCACTTAGAGTCTACCCCTTTTTCCTTCACAAAACTTAGCAATCCCCAATTCGAAACAAAAACATTTTTAAACTCTTAAGGCTAGTGAAAAGGTTTTGAAAATATTTCTTATTGGTAGCTCTCTTATTATTATTATTTTTTATTTTTACTTGGCACTTAGGCTCTTTTATTTCTTTTTCTTTTTCTTTTATTTATATATTTTTTTCTTTTTTTTTTATTTGGAGAGCTACCTCCTGAAATTTATTAGAGCATACTTAGTTTTTAAACACAACATTTCACTTAAAACCTATTTCTTTCTTTAAAAACACCAAACTTCTTGAAACCGAGAACAAATAGAAATGAATACAACCCCAATGATCCCCCAAACTTATCCTAAGCCTATACCTAGCTTCAAAATGCAAAGCTAGCAATCATATGAGAACCAAATCATGTCGCCTAAACCTAACACTTTATGCCAAGTTCAAACTGAAAGGAAGGCCTCACAATGATGTCACACAAGAACATTTGGCTTCAAAGAAGGGTAAGGTTCAAGGTGGGAGTTCTACTTAGGCTCACAAAGAGTGGTAAAAAGGAAGAAGAGAGCCTAAATATTTTAAAACCATGTGTTCTTTTTCAAATGCATAAGGATGATAATTAGAATTTCAAATTAAGGTTCTCACTTATTAGGATAAGTTTCAAATCATGAGAGTTCAATTCAAGCCACGAAAATCCTAACAAGTGATCCAAGCATGGTAAGAACTTACTTTCAAAGCATAGACAAAGCATTAGAGAACTACTAACTAGGGCATTGAAACTATTATAAGTAAAAACACCTTTTTAAGAAACTCTAACCCCTTATGCAAGATGCAAACAACCTAGATGCTATGAGAAACTCTAGACTCAATCCTAACATGTTTTGACAAGATGAATGCAACTACATGAATCTTTGAAAAAATTTTAAAAATTTTACCAATTTTTCATGAACTAAAGACTCAAGGATGCTAAAGGAAAATAAGATCACAGAACACAAGTCAGATCACACATGTACTCCCCCAAACTTGCTTGACACCGTCCCGGTGGCAAACTCTTTCGAAGGAGTAACAAAACACAAAGCAGAAAGAAGCAAATGTGAGCGGTTATGTACAATGGAAGAAGGTTGTTACCTCTGGTCTAGTCTCGGCTGGAACTTGAGGATGTTCCAGAGGAGCTAGAGATTGTTGCTTTGCCCTTGTCGGCTGGTTCTGGGAGAGAGTGGCGCGCCGGCTGAATGGTGCTTCCTTGGGTCTCGCGGATGACAACTCCACCGGTTGAGAGCCTTCTCTTCTCGGGTTGTTGCACCTCTTGACTTGTAGCTTTCTTAGGCGAGCCTCCCTGAAGTGCCTTGACTTTCTTTCCAAGTTTCTTGAGCATCTTGCCTTGCCACTTGTTGATCTTCCTTTGCATCTCCACAACAGATGCTAGGAACTTCTCAGTTTTTGTCCTCGGCTCAAAGTCTAACTTGGGAAGTGTGTAGGCCTCGGGCATCTCATCTTCCGTGGCTGGAGACTCGGACCTTTGACGAGGAGCAATCGCAGAAGCAGGTGGTCCTCCTAGAGGAGCAAAGCATTCTTCCTCTGTGGGCAAGAACTCGACGTTCCCAACACCAAGCAGCTCGGTTTCATCTTTGTTTGGCAGGATGCACACTCTCTTCTTTTCTTCGTCGTCTATGAAGAGGTAGGCGTAGAACCCTTCTGCTGGCGTGCATCCCAAGTTGTTGGTATTCCTCATGTATGCCTCATCCATGAAAGCTCTGGTTGGTACATGGGCAAAGTCGCGAATGGGCACACCAGCTTGCAAGAACAGAGGAGTGAGGAAGCCACCAATGTAAGAAGAAGTTGCCTTGCACCGCAAGGCATAAGCCTTGTATTTCACCAAGGAAGCAGCAAGCACACATCCGTAGTTCACCTCATCACCGAGTTCATCCTCCATAGGCTCGTCATTTGCATCCGGATCACACACCAAGTGCTTCACACCTTGGAACAGGAAGCAAAGCTCTGTCTTTGTGACCGTGGGAGCAACAGATCTTCCACTAAACGTGTTGGCAATCAGCTTCAGAGTGTATCTCAGCACCGGGCTTCTCACTAGCTTGATCTTGGCGGTGTTGGCTTTGTAGTCTTCATTGCTAATCAGGTCCCAAAAATCGTTGGCTTTCTTGAAGGCCGGGAACTCGACCTTGTTCACATCCGCGTTGAGACCATAAGCTTGGCATAGCTCAGGGATGGAGAGGGTGTAGGCTTGACGGCCAACCTTGAAGTAGAGGCGACCTTGTGAAGGGACGGGTGTGCTAGGATTCTCGTAACGGAACTCCAACGTGGCGAGGAAGTCTATTGTCACTTCTGGAATGGTTGGGCAATCCATCCGTGACAGACATCTTAGGCCAATGTTCTTGAGGAGTTGGTCGAAATCCCCAAGAATCCCTAGCTTGAATAGCAGCTCTTGATCAGCAAACTTGGTAGGCTCAAACCGAAGCTTTTCTAGCCGTTTCTTGTCCCTCTTCTCATCTTTAGTCCATCTGACCCTCTCTTGAACTGCCACCTCTTGTCCTTCTCCCTCTTGTGCTGTCTCTTCTCTTGTTCTCTTGGGGGCCATTGTTCCTGAAACAAGTTTCTAAAGAAGTTTGATAAGCAAAACAGCGATTTGATGAGAATGAGAGAAGAGAAGGAGAGAACTTATAAAAACTACCCTAGAATTTTGGGGAATTAATAAAAATTATAGCTAAACAAAGGAGAATCATATCTTTAGATACTAAAAAACCTAGAATTATTCCTTTTACTTAGCTAGTTTTTAAAAATCAAAACCGACCCTGTATTCTAGAACATTATCTTGCGAATTTTCCTAAAGATAAATCATTAAATTTCAAAAATACCTTTGCAAGAAATGTAAAAGATCTTTGCTAGCTTCTAAAAACCGAAATGCTCACTCTCTTTGTTTAAAATTTTTGAGAAAAACAGGAATGAGAGGGTGAGAGGTTGTTGAAATATTTAAAGACTAGCAAAGAGCAAAACCATGGGTAGTAAAGGAGGTTTTTCTGACAAAGTCTTGGTCAAGGCACATCTTTCATGGTCAAAGATGCTTGCCTTGACCAAGTTTTGAATTTAAAAATTGGAGGGAAAAGAGTAAAGGAGGGAAAGAAAATGTTACCTCGGCATGAGATCGAGTCCATTTGGTCGATCTAGGACTCGATCTCATGCCCATAATGGCTTAGATCGAGAGGGTTACTCGATTTGAGACTCGATTCATGGTGAATCGAGTCTTGGATCGATTGGTTCTCTCGATCATTGAGATGTTGGCTCCACGGCTAAGTCCTCATGATCGAGCTATGTCCTCGATTTAGGGGTCGATTTGGCACAGATCGAGTGATGGATCGAGTCGAGTGATCGATCTGTTTTCAACAGATTTTCCCAAGAGAAATTAGATTGGTCGATCCGTTTTGGATCGATCGATCCTTTTTAGTCAAGGTCGATCTTATCACTCGTTCTCGTCTAGATCGACTGGCTCCTCTCGATTCACTAACTCGATCTAGCAAAGATCGAGTCAGGATCAGTCGATCTAGCACTCGATCTCTAGCCTTATCTTAACCCCTATCGCCTCTTTTGGACTTCAAGATCAAGGTTTAGACTTCTCATACCTGTTCCTACACACTTGCAGAATAAAAACATAAAACTGAAAGAGAAATAAAGCAGAAATATGTACAAGATAAACATGGGAATGCCTCCCAAATGCGCTTTCTTTAACGTCTTTAGCTAGACCTTACTTGGTTTAAGCGGATGGTGGGTCTTGGAGAAGCACCGAGGTACTCTCCTTGTCATAGCTGTCTGCCAAGTAAGGCTTGACTCTGTGTCCGTTGACGATGAATGCACTGCCACTTTTTCCCATTAGAGTAACAGCTCCATAAGGCAACACTTCTTGAATCACGAACGGTCCGCTCCACCTTGACTTCAGCTTGCCCGGGAAGAGTTTGAGCCTTGAGTTGTATAGCAACACTAACCCTCCTTCCTTAAGCTCCTTGGCAACCAACTTCTTGTCATGAGTCTCCTTAGTCCGCTCATTGTATATCCGAGAGCTCTCATAAGCGTTCAGTCTTAACTCATCCAGTTTGTGTAGCTGAATAAGGCGCCTCTCCTGAGCAGTATTGAGGTCAAAGTTCAGCCTCTTCACAGCCCATAACGCATGGTGTTCCAGCTCAACCGGGAGATGACAGCTCTTGCCATAGTGTAGAGTGAAAGGGGTTGTACCAATCGGCGTTTTGAAGGTGGTACGGTAGGCCCAAAGAGCGTCGTCCAGCTTCACTGCCCAGTCTTTCCTTGTTGCTCCGACAATCTTCTCTAGTATAGCCTTGATTTGCCGGTTGGAGACTTCCACTTGACCGCTTGTTTGAGGGTGATACGGTGTAGCCACCTTATGCTTAACTCCATACTTTCTCAAGAGGTTCTCAAAGACCTTGTTTATGAAGTGGCTTCCTCCATCGCTTATAACCACCTTAGGTACCCCAAACCTCTGGAAGATGATACTCTTGACCGACTTGATTACCACCTTAGAGTCATTTGTAGGGGAAGCAACCGCCTCAACCCATTTAGAGACATAATCCACTGCTACTAAGATGTATTTGTTGCCATATGAAGAAGGAAATGGCCCCATGAAGTCTATGCCCCACGCGTCGAACACGTCAACCTCGAAGATGGGAACTTGAGGCATTTCGTTCCTCTTAGTGATATTCCCTGCTCGTTGACATGCCTCACAGGTCTTCACAAACTCGTGTGCATCTTTAAAAATGGACGGCCACCAGAAACCGGCTTGCAACACTTTCGAGGCAGTCTTGAATGAGGCGAAGTGTCCTCCGTAGGAAGAACCATGGCAATGATAGAGGATGTCCCTAGCTTCTTCCTTTGTAACACATCTTCGGTACAAACTGTCTACCCCTCTCTTGTATAAGTAAGGCTCGTCCCAAAAGTAATCACTAGCCTCTCTCATAAACCGCTTCTTGTGATAGCTGTTGAGATGTGTTAGCTCCTCACCACACGCTAGATTGTTCACTACATCAGCATACCACGGTAGATCCTCTTCTTTGAAACTCAACACCTCTTCAAACCTCCCTTCTAGCTTTCCACAAACAGCCGTGGTAATCGCCATGAGCTGCTCTTCTGGAAGAGAGTCATCTAAGGGGAGAGACTCGTTGCTCCTTAGCCATGAGAGGTGGTCAGCGACTCCGTTTTCTATTCCTTTCTTTTTTTTTAATCTCCATGTCAAACTCCTGAAGCAAGAGAATCCACCTTAAGAGCCGAGGCTTAGTGTCTTTCTTCGAATAGATGTATCGCAAGGCAGCGTGATCTGTGTATACAATAGCCTTGGAACCAACCAGATATGATCTGAAATTCTCAAAGGCGAACACTACTGCAAGCAACTCCTTCTCTGTAGTGGTATACCTTGTTTGCGTGTCATCCAAGGTTCTTGAAGCATAGTAGATCACGTGTAGCTTCTTGTCTTTCTTCTGACCAAGAACGGCTCCTACGGCGTAGTCGCTAGCATCACACATGATCTCAAAGGGGAGAGACCAGTCTGGTGCTTAGACTATAGGGGCTGATGTAAGGGCTTCCTTGATGGTCAAGAAAGCTCTCAAACACTCCTCATCAAACACAAAATCAGCTTCATTGCACAACAACCGTGTAAGAGGGCGTGCAATCTTGGAGAAATCTTTGATGAAGCGCCTATAGAACCCTGCGTGTCCCAAGAAGCTTCTGACTCCCTTGACGTTAACCGGCGGCTCAAGACCCATCATGACTTCCACTTTAGCCTGATCAACCTCAATGCCCTTCTCTGATATCTTATAACTAAGCACGATCCCTTCCTTAACCATAAAGTGGCATTTCTCCCAGTTCAGCACCAAGTTTGTCTCTTCACAACGTTTTAATACCCTGCAAAGATTCAACAAGCACGCAGAAAAGGACGCACCATAGACAGAGAAGTCATCCATGAACACCTCTACCATCTCCTCTATTAGATCAGAGAAGATCGACATCATACACCGCTGAAACGTAGCCGGTGCATTACACAATCCAAACGGCATCCTTCGATATGCGAAAGTACCGTAGGGACATGTGAAGGTCGTCTTCTCCTGATCATTTGGGTGAATTGGTATCTGAAAGAAACCGCTATACCCATCGAGAAAACAGTAGTAAGGGTGATTAGCAAGTCTCTCAAGCATTTGATCAATAAAAGGCAAAGGGTTCCCAGTCGCAAGGTTAAGTTTCCTATAATCAATACACATCCTATGACCAGTGATGGTTCTAGTAGGAATAAGCTCATCCTTTTCATTTCTTATGACCGTGATCCCTCCCTTCTTAGGCACCACGTGTACAGGAGAAACCCACGTGCTGTCACTTATGGGATAGATCACGTCAGCCTCTAAAATCTTAAGGATTTCTTTCTTAACAACCTCTTTCAAATTAGGATTCAAACGCCTTTGGTGTTCTATAGAAGAGGCGTTCTCATTATCCAAGTGAATCCTATGAGTGCAAAGCATTGGTGAAAGGCCCTTGATGTCACTTAAAGAGTACCCAATGGCCTTCCTATACTTTCTCAGCTCAGTCAGGAGCGAGTGCAACTCATTGATAAACTGTTTTCTTATGCTCTAATGCAGCAGAGAGGCTATCAAAACTCTAGTGCATGCAATGTTGTAGTAAAGCAAGCAGGAGAGTGTCAATCCACTTCTAGATGATAGAGAATCCACAGAGAATGCAAGGTCTAAGACAAATCTAAGCAAAAAAAGACAATTTATGGGAAATATTCTAAAAACTAAATGCAGCAACTTAAACAGAATGAAACCTATTTTAAAAATACTAGAAAGGAAGCAGTTACCACGAGAAACAAACAGACAAATTAAAGGGAAGAGTTTCGAATTGTTAAAATTCGACTAGTGGATCGACCACAAGATCGACCACTAGATCGAGCAGAAACGATCGATCTCGTCTAAAACCGTAAGAACAATGAATCTAAAGACCAGGATGCTGTCAGGTAGCTAGCGAAAGATGAAATGAGACGTAAATATGCTAAGAGAAAGGGCTTTAGGGTTGAGATTCATATAAAGAGTTTGAAGGATTGATCTTGGGTTTGAAACTTTAGATCGACTCACTTGGTGAGGATCTCTAAGCCTCGAAAACAAAACAAGATCTATCCGTGGCTTTCGGTATAGATCACTCTTTCATCCTCTCCTCCAAACCCATGGCTTTTGGTGGAAAAAGAGGTTGAAAGGCAAGGAAAACAGATTTCGAGTAATGGCTTAACTAGTCCCCCAAACTTCCATGGCTTTTGGGAAGGGGTAACTAGTCTCTAAGGTGTGATCTTCCGAGGCCCCTGGATCCTGTCAAGGTAAGGGACCTCTCGGATCATGAAGCTCTTGGCGTGAGAGTCTTCAAGCATTAAGCCTTTAACACCTTAGAAGAAATAGCCTTAAAAACGTTTAGAAAACAAACCAAGATCGAACCTTTTCCACCCTTCAATCCTCTCAACCCCGAACCCAAAGTAAACTACTCACTACTCATAAAGTAAATCAAGCAAAGCAGAAGAAATGAAACGATAATCATGAAAGAAAGACTAGATCAAATGATAAGGATTCGAATACAAAAGCTTCAAAAGAAAACTGGTTCAACAATCGTGTTCTTCTGAAAAACCAGAGAGAAAAATCAAGGTAAAGGATAAAAATCTAAAAAGTTCTGCCAAAAGCATCTCGCCGCCTTGCCTAAAATGTCCAAATAATCCAATGGTCCCCCCTTCGCTAACAGCCAAAAACGGTTGAAAGGACAGAGATCGACCATTGGATCGAGTTGTTCTCTCGATCATATCCGGACATCGTGTCTTCGGCTCGATCTGGGTCTCGATCTTCATCGGTGAATCGAGTGTTGCATCCGATCTAGGTATCGATCTTCGGGTGGATCGAGTGGTGTACTTGATCTGGCTCTCGCTCTGCATGGCGTCATTTACGTCCGTACCGATTGATCGATTGCTTCACTCGATCTCCGTCTCGATCATTATCCTTGGATCGCCTAGTTGGCTCGATCTTCTGGTCGATCAACTCCTAGATCGACCGGCCATGCTCGATCTACTCCTCGATCACTGGTCCTTAGCACGTTCCCGAGCTCCCATGAACTGCTACATCGGCCTCCACACCTCCACGAACCTCCATGACTCCAAAGCAACCAGAAACAACCTGGAATGGATGCAAAATGCCGAGAAAATGCACATGCTGATGCAAGAATGCTCTAGGACCCTAAGTGATGCAATCTAACCTAAAACATGATACAAATGCATGAAAAACTATCTAATGAGTATGCAAAATGTATGCAAAATGCAATGACATCAACTCCCCCCAAACTTACTTCTTGCTTGCCCTCAAGCAACAAAAAATAAGTAAGGAAGAGAGGTTTTCAGAAAAATCAAAGGGGTTTTAAAATTTTTGCCAATGTGCCTTTCGAATAGATCATCTCAATGTCCTAGTTAACAGTTCTAAAATGCTAAGCTTACACTCATACTCCAAAGGACTTAGCCATACTCATCACACAAAGAAATTCAAATCATGACTCTCTTATTCCTAACAATCAAAGAAATTCATCCTTTAACATTCATTAACATTCAAACCATGAATCAAACTTATGCACTTTAAAGCAAAACACATTTGGCTAAGTGTTATGGTCATGAGCATAGAATGATCTCATTTGAAAAGGGTTTATAATTAGACAAGGGTTTCTCTCAAAAATGGTTTGAACTAATGCATAATGCTAAAGGTAAAGACAATTTATGCATACATGATTAGATTCTCATCTACCCATGTAAACTATCAAACAGTCCTATACCCCTCTCATTTAAGAAATTTAATCCTCACTCACCACTTAAGAGTCTACCCTTTTTCTCACACTTAGCAATCCCCAATTCAAAATAAAAACATTTTTAAACTTTTTAGGCTAGTGAAAAGGTTTTGAAAAATATTTTTGCTCTTAGGAATTTCTTATTAGTAGCTCTCTTATTATTATTATTTTTCTCTTCATCATTTTTTTTTTCTTTATTTGGCACTTAGGCTCTTTAATTTTTTTTTTTTCTTATTTATTTAGAGAGAGCTACCTTCTGAAATAGAGCATACTTAGTTTTAAAAACAAACCTTTCACTTAAAACCTCATTTCTTTCCTTAAAACACAAACTCTTTTAAACCGAAAACAAATACACAAGAAAGCAATCCCAATGATCCCCCAAACTTATCCTAAGCCTATACCTAGCTTCAAAATGCAAAGCTAGCAATCAATTATGAAAACCAAATCATGTCGCCTAAACCTAACACTTTATGCCAAGTTCAAACCAAAAGTAAGGCCTCACAAAGATGTCACACAAGAACATTTGGCTTCAAAGGAGGGTAAGGTTCAAGGAGGGAGTTCTACTTAGGCTCACAAAGAGTGGTAAAAAGGAAGAAGAGAGCCTAAATATTTTAAAACCATGTGTTCATTTTCAAATGCATAAGAATGATAATTAGATTTTCAAGTTAAGGTTTTCACTTAGTAGGATGAGTTTCAAATCATGAGAGTTCAATTCAAGCCACGAAAATCCTAACTAGTGATCCAAGCATGGTTAGAACTTACTTTCAAAGCATAAACAAAGCATTAGAGAACTACTAACTAGGGCATTGAAATGATTCATAAGTAAACCACCTTTTTAAGAAATTCTAACCCCTTATGCAAAATGCAAACAACCTAGGTGATATGAGAAACTCTAGACTCAATCCTAACATGTTTTTAAAGAGATGAATGCAACTACATGAATCTTTGAAAAAAATTTAAAAATTTTACCAATTTTTCATGAACTAAGACTCAAGGATGCAAAAAGGAAAATAAGATCAAAGAACACAAGATTAAATCACACAAGTACTCCCCCAAACTTGCTTGACACCGTCCCGGTGGCAAACTCATCCGAAGGAGCAAGCAAACACAATGCAAGAAACAAACATGAGTGGTTATATACAATGGAAGAAGGTTGTTACCTCTTGTGTAGGCTCGGCTGGAACTTGAGGATGTTCCAGAGGAGCTAGAGATTGTTGCTTTTCCTTTGTTTCCTGGTTCTTGGAGGGAGTGACGCGCTTGCTGAATGTTGTCTCCTTGGGTCTCGCGGATAACAACTCCTCCGGTTGAGAGTCTCCTCTTCTCGGGTTGTTGTATCTCTTGGCTTGTAGCTGGCTTAGGCTGGCCTCCTTGGAGTTGTTTGACCTTCTTCCCCAGCTTCTTAAGCATCTTCCCTTGCCACTTGTTGATCTTCCGCTGCATCTCCACCACCGAGGCTAAGAACTTCTCGGTTTTGGTCCTTGGCTCAAAGTCCAGCTTGGGAAGTGTGTAAGCCTCGGGCATCTCATCCTCTGTTCCTGGAGACTCTGACCTTTGGCGCGGGGCAATGGCTGAAGCAGGCGGTCCTCCTAAAGGGGCAAAGCATTCTTCCTCCGTGGGTAAGAACTCGATGTTCCCAACACCAAGCAGCTCGGTCTCATCTTTGTTTGGGAGGATGCACACTCTCTTCTTGTCTTCATCATCTATGAAGAGGTAAGCATAAAACCCTTCTGCTGGCGTGCGTCCCAAGCTATCAGTGTTTCTCATGTATGCTTCATCCATGAAAGCTCTGTTTGGGACGTGAGCAAAGTCATGGATAGGCACACCGGCTAGCACGAACAAAGGAGTAAGGAAACCGTCAATGTAGGAAGAGGTTGCCTTGCACCGTAAGGCATAAGCCTTGTACTTCACCAGAGAAGCCGCGAGCACACAGCCGTAATTCACTTCATCGCCGAGTTCATCTTCTATGGGCTCATCATTCGCATCCGGATCAGACACCAAGTGCTTCACGCCTTGGAAAAGGAAGCACAGCTCCGTCTTCGTGACGGTAGGAGCAACAGACCTTCCACTGAATGTATTGGCAATCAGCTTCAGAGTATACCTCAGCACCGGACTCCTAACTCTCTTGATCTTGGCGGTGTTGGCTTTGTAGTCTTCATTGCTGATCAGGTCCCAAAACTCGTCGGCTTTCTTGAAGGCTGGGAACTCCACCTTGTATGCATCAGCCTTGAGACCGTAGGCTTGGCATAGCTCGGGGATGGATAGTGTGTAAGCTTGACGGCCAACCTTGAAGTAGAGACGGCCTTGGGAAGGGACAGGGGCACTCGGATTCTCATACCGGAACTCCAAGGTGGCAAGGAAATCTATCATCACCTCGGGAATGGTAGGGCAGTCCATCCGCGACAAGCATCTCAAATCAATATTCTTGAGGAGTTGGTCGAAGTCCCCAAGGAACCCTAGCCTGGACAAAAGCTCTCGATCAGCAAACTTTGTAGGTTCAAACCGGAGCCTCTCAAGCCTCTTCTTATCCCTCTTTTCATCTTTGCTCCACCGGACCCTCTCTTGAGCCACCACTTCTCGTCCTTCTCCTTCTTGTGCTTGCTCCTCTCTTGTTCTCTTTGGTGTCATTGTTCCTGAAACAAAATTCTAAAGAGAATGATTAGCAAGTGGCGATTGATGAGAATGAGAGAAGACAAGGAGAGAATTTATAAAAACTACCCTAGAATTTTGGGGATTAAATAAAAATCATAGCTACATAAAAGGGAATCAAATCTTTTAGATACTGAAAATCCAGAATTTTTCCTTTTACTTAGCTAATTTTAAAAAATCAAAACTGATCCTATATCCTAAAACAAGATCTTGCGATATTTAAGGAGATTTTCTTAAAATTAAACCATTAAATCTTTGAAAATACCTTTGCAAGAAGTTAAGGATATCTTTGCTAATCTTTAAAGACTTAAAATTCTCACTCTCTTTGTTAAAAATCTCGAGCAAACAGGAATGAGAGGGTGAGAGATAATTTGAGATATTTAAAGATTTTAGCAAACCAAAACAATGGGTGGTCAAGGTGGTTTCTGACAAAAGTCTTGGTCAAGGCACATCTTTCATGGTCAAAGATGCTTGCCTTGACCAAGTTTTGAATTTAAAAATTAGAGGGAAAGGAGTAAAGGAGGGAAAGAAAATTGTTACCTCGGCATGAGATCGAGTCCTTTTGGTCGATCTAGGACTCGATCTCATGCCCAAAATGGCTTAGATCGAGAGAGTTACTCGATTTGAGACTCGATTCAAGGTGAATCAAGTCCTGGATCGATTGGCTCTCTCGATCATTGAGATGTTGGCTCCTCGGCTAAGTCCCTCTGATCGATCTATGTCCTCGATTTAGGGGTCGAATTGGTATAGATCGAGTGGTGGATCGAGTCGAGTGATCGATCAATTTTCAACAGATTTTCCCGAGAGAAATTAGATCGGTCGATCCTATTTGGATCGATCGATCCTTTTTCGTCAAGGTCGATCTTGTCACTCGTTCTTGTCTAGATCGACTGACTCCTCTCGATTCACTGACTAGATCTAGCAAAGATCGAGCCAGGATCAGTCGATCTAGCACTCGATCTCTAGCCTTATCTTAACCCCTATTGCCCCTTTTGGACTTCGAAGTCAAGGTTTAGACTCCTTATACCTGTTCCTACACACTTGCAACATAAAAACATAAAACTGAAAGAGAAATGAAAGCCGAAATATGTACAAGATAAACATGGGAATGCCTCCCAAGTGCGCTTTCTTTAACGTCTTTAGCTAGACCTTACTTGGTCTAGGCGGATGGTGGGTCTTGGAGAAGCACTGAGGTGCTCTCCTTGTCAAAGCTGTCAGCCAAGTAGGGCTTGACTCTGTGTCCGTTGACGGTGAATGCACTACCACTTCTTCCCATCAGAGTAACAGCTCCATACGGCAAGACCTCTTGAATCATGAACGGTCCGCTCCACCTTGATTTCAGCTTGCCCGGGAAGAGTTTGAGCCTCGAGTTGTACAGCAACACCAGCCCTCCTTCCTTAAGCTCCTTGGCAACCAACTTCTTGTCATGAGCCTCCTTAGTCCGCTCCTTGTAGATCTTAGAGCTCTCGTAAGCATTCAACCTCAACTCGTCCAGTTCGTGTAGCTGAATAAGGCGGCTTTCCTGAGCCGTCTTGAGATCAAAGTTCAGCCTCTTCACAGCCCACAACGCGCGGTGCTCTAGCTCAACCGGAAGGTGACAGCCCTTGCCATAGAGTAGAGTGAAAGGAGTTGTACCAATCGGCGTCTTGAAAGCAGTACGGTAAGTCCAAAGAGCATCGTCTAGCTTCACTGACCAGTCCTTCCTTGTTGCTCCAACGGTCTTCTCCAAAATAGCTTTGATTTGCCTGTTGGAGACTTCCACCTGACCGCTTGTTTGAGGATGATACGGTGTAGCCACCTTATGCTTAACCCCATACTTTCTCAAGAGGCTCTCGAAGACCTTGTTTATAAACTGGCTTCCTCCATCACTTATAACAACCTTGGGTACCCCAAACCTTGGGAAGATGACACTCTTGAACAGCTTGATCACAACCTTAGAGTCATTTGTAGGGGAAGCAACAGCCTCTACCCATTTGGAGACATAATCCACAGCTACTAAGATGTACTTGTTGCCGTATGAAGAAGGGAAAGGCCCCATGAAGTCAATACCCCACGCATCGAACACGTCAACCTCGAAGATGGGAACTTGAGGCATTTCATTCCTCTTAGTTATGTTCCCTGCTCGCTGACATGCCTCACAGCTCTTCACAAACTCGTGTGCATCTTTAAAAATGGAGGGCCACCAGAAACCGGCTTGCAACACTTTTGTGGCAGTCTTGAATGAAGCGAAGTGTCCTCCGTAGGAAGAACCATGGCAATGATAGAGGATGTCCCTGGCTTCTTCCTTTGTAACACATCTCCGGTACAAGCTGTCTACTCCTCTTTTGTATAGGTAAGGCTCATCCCAAAAGTAGTCACTAGCCTCCCTCAAAAACCTCTTCTTGTGATAGCTGTTGAGATGTGTTGGCTCCTCACCACACGCTAGGTAGTTCACCACATCAGCATACCATGGTAGATCCTCCTCTTTAAAACTCAACACTTCCTCAAACCTTCCTTCTAGCTTCCCACAAACAGCAGTAGTAATCGCCATAAGCTGCTCTTCTGGAAGAGAGTCATCTAAGGGGAGAGACTCGTTGATCCTTAGCCTTGATAGGTGGTCAGCGACTCCATTTTCTATCCCCTTCTTGTCTTTAATTTCCATGTCAAACTCCTGGAGTAACAGAATCCATCTTAAGAGCCGAGGCTTAGTGTCTTTCTTCGAGTATATGTATCGTAGAGCAGCATGATCCGTGTATACAATAGCCTTGGAGCCAACGAGATATGATCTGAACTTCTCAAAGGCGAAGACTACTGCAAGCAGCTCCTTCTCCGTAGTGGTGTATCATGATTGCGTGTCATCCAAGGTCCTTGAAGCATAATAGATCACATGTAGCTTCTTATCTTTCTTCTGACCAAGGACGGCTCCTACGGCGTAGTCACTAGCATCACACATGATCTCAAAAGGGAGAGACCAGTCTGGTGCTTGGACTATAGGGGCTGATGTGAGGGCTTCCTTGATGGTCACGAAAGCCTTCAAACACTCCTCATCGAATACAAACTCAGCTTCCTTGCACAACAGCCGTGTAAGAGGGCGTGCAAATTTGGAGAAATCTTTGATGAAGCGCCTATAGAACCCTGCGTGTCCCAAGAAGCTTCTGATCCCTTTAACATTAAACGGCGGCTCTAGACCCATCATAACCTCAACCTTAGCCTGATCAACTTCAATACCCTTCTCTGAGATCTTGTGACCGAGCACTATCCCTTCCTTAACCATGAAGTGGCATTTCTCCCAGTTCAGCACCAGGTTTGTCTCTTCACAACGTTTAAGTACCCTGCAAAGATTCAACAAACACGCAGGAAAGGACGCACCATACACAGAGAAATCATCCATGAATACCTCTACCATCTCCTCTATAAGATCATAGAAGATAGACATCATACACCGCTGAAAGGTAGCCGGTGCATTACATAATCCAAACGGCATCCTTCGATATGCAAAGGTACCGTAGGGACATGTGAAAGTCGTCTTCTCCTGATCGTTTGGGTGGATAGGAATTTGAAAGAAACCACTATACCCATCGAGAAAACAGTAGTAAGGGTGATTTGCAAGCCTCTCAAGCATTTGATCAATAAAAGGCAAGGGGAAATGGTCTTTTCTAGTCGCAAGGTTAAGCTTTCTATAGTCAATACACATTCTATGACCAGTAATGGTCCTAGTAGGGATAAGTTCATCCTTTTCATTCCTTATGGCCGTGATCCCTCCCTTCTTAGGCACCATGTGTACAGGGGAAACCCACGTGCTGTCACTTATGGGATAGATCACGTCAGCCTCTAAAAGCTTTAGGATTTCCTTCTTAACAACCTCTTTCAAGTTAGGATTCAAACGCCTTTGATGTTCTACAGAAGTGGCGTTCTCATTATCCAAGTGAATCTATGAGTGCATAGCATTGGAGAAAGGCCTTTGATGTCGCTTAAAGAGTACCCAATGGCCTTCCTATACTTTCTCAGCTCAGTTAGGAGCGAGTGCAACTCATCATCACTAAGGTTTTCATTTACTATCACGGGGTAGGTGTCATTAGGTCCTAAGAAAGCATACCTTAGCCCTTTTGGGAGCTCCTTAAGGTCCACCTTTGGGGCTAACAGCTCACTCCAGTCATCCTCGTGGCTGTTGTTGTTGTTCTCCTCCTTGGAACTCTCCCTTGAACTCGAGGCATGGCCCTTCAGACTGCTTTCCTCCATTGCTATCCCTTCTGTGATCGAGTCCCCCGGTCGATTCTCCTCTCGATGTCGTCTAGATCAAGCCATTTCACTCGATTCACTTACTCGATTTGATATGGATCGAGTAAGGGATCGAGACGCTGAGTCGATCTCTTTATTGGACTCCAAAATGATCGGGAGGTCTTTCTCGATCGTCGACTCGATTGTTTCTCGTGATCGAGCATCATTCTCGATCTGTTGGTCGATTGTTGCACCGGATCGAGTTGAGTTCTCGATTGACTTGTCGATCTCACTCCTGGATCGAGTGATAGCGTCGATCTCGGAGTCGATCTCTAGGCAGCAACCTTCTTCATTCTTGATGATCCTCCTCGAATCCAGCAGGTTCACGTACTCTTGGGTTCTCTGGTCCACATAGCCAAACTCCCCTGGCTCCTTAGTGAGTGCTAGCTTCAAATGGTCTTCTAAAGCTAGCTCTTCCAACAACTCATCCGCTAGAGCATCCATCGTTTCAATATAGAAAGCTTGTCCTTCAATGGTTGGCTTCTTTAGAACCTTGTTGATGTCAAAGTCTAGCCTGATCTCTTTCCCCAAATGCAAGGCAATCTTCCCATTCTTCACATCTATTATAGCTCCGGCGGTTGCAAGGAATGGTCTCCCTAAGATGAGTGGGTCCTTCGGCTCCTCGTCCATCTCCAACACTACAAAGTCTGTAGGTACGTTCACACCACTGATTCGCACCGGTAAGTCTTCAAGCAACCCAACTGGTAATCTCACGCTCCTATCAGCCAGCACCAATGAGATCTGACATTCTTTAAACCGAGTAAAACCAAGTTTCTTAGCCACGGAGTCAGGCATCAAGTTTATGCTAGCTCCGAGATCACACAAGCAACTCTTGAACTCTAGAGGACCCAAAGCACAAGGTATAGTGAAGCTTCCAGGATCTCCCAGCTTCTTAGGCACTATCTCCTTATGAATAACCGCACTACACTCTTCGCTTAGCACAAGTACCTCTTTGCTTTCTTTGTTCTTCTTCACAAGGGTGTCCTTGAAAAACTTGGCGCACTTGGGCATCATAGCCAGACAATCTACAAGAGGCAGCTTTATCTCCACGTCTCTCAAGTGCTTCTCAAACAGGATCCGGTGCTTCTCTATTAGCTGCTTTTTGAAACGACCCGGAAATGGCAACTTTGGTATGTAAGGTGGGGGCACGTAGTCATTCTTCTCCTTGGTGGTTTTCTCAGCTTTCTTCTCAACGAATGCCTTGTCACCTCTTCTCGGTCCTTGAATCCACACATTTTCAAAGTTGATCTCCTCATTATCAGCCGAAAGTTTACCCTCCCCCTCTTGAATTACAACGTCCTCGTTGTTCTTTGTAGAGACCGGAGGTTCAAGCTCTTTGCCACTTCTCAATGTAATAGCATTGGCATACTCCTTCGGGTTTTTCTCACACTTTCCCGGAAGGCTGTTCTGACCACTCGTGCTTGCTTTACCCTTCTCCAGCTGCTTTATCTTGTTTTTGAGGTTTGTGATTTGAGTGGAGAAGTCGGTTAAGGATGAATCGAGCCTAGTGTTCATTTCAGCGAACTTCTGATTGGTAGAAGCTTGCCCTTGTATTAGCTGTTGGAGCATTGCTTGAACCGGATCAACTTGTTGTTGCTGAGGTGCAAAGCCCGGAGGGTAGTTAGGAGTATAACCCTTGTTTTGTTGTTGTTGCCCTTGGAAGTTGCCTTGCCCTTGACCTTGGAATCCACTACTCGGTTGAAAACCTTTGTTGTAGGGGATCAAAGGTTTAGCTTGTTGAGCAGGGTACACCTGATCTTTAGGGTTGGCTACGTTGGTGCTCCGGTAAGAGAGGTTGTTGTTCTGGTAGCCGTGGTTGTAGCCTTGAGATTTGTAGTTGTTCTGTCCAGCCACCCAATTTGCTTCTTCTTGGCTTAGCTCTAACTCCTCTTGGTTCTCATCAGCTTCACCAACGAAGTGAACATGCTTCTGATTAGCTAAAACCAACTTGTCAATCTTCTCATGCAATGATTTGAGCTCCTTCTTGTGAGACTCTAATTCTGATCCTCTTGGTGCTCGGTCATAATCCTCGTCATAGTTTCCATCACTCAACGCCAGGTTTTCTATCAGCTCCATACCCTCTTCAACCTCTTGACCGAGGAAGTTCCCTTTGCTAGCTGTATCAAGCAACAACCGGATCTTTGGTGAAGCTCCACGGTATATGGTACAGAGTAGAGTCTCCTCACTGAACCCGTGATGAGGACATTGGATCGTGTAATCTTTGAAACGCTCCATAGCCTCATTGAATGTCTCGTTGTTCCTTTGAGTGAAACCGCTGATTTCGCTTCTCAACCGAGCAGTCCTGGTGCTTGAGAAGAACTTTGAGAGGAAAGCCTTCTTACACTCAGCCCATGATGTGATGGTGCCTTGTGGTAGGGTCTTCTCCCAATGTCTAGCTTTGTCTCCGAGTGAAAAGGGGAAGAGACGTAGCTTGAAAGCATCTTCTGATATACTGATAAAGGTATTTCTTTACGGTCTAATGCAGCAGAGAACTTATCAAAACTCTAATGCATGCAACGTTGTAGTAAGGCAAGCAGAGAGTGTCAATCCAGTTCTAGGTGATAGAGAATCCACAGAGAATGCAAGATCTAGGACAAATCTAAGTGAAATGAGACAGTTTGTTGAGAAAATCTTGAAAACTAATTGCAGCAACCTAAACAGAGTGAAACCTATTTTAAAAATACTAGAAAGCAAGCAGTTACCACGAGGAACAAACAGATAAATAAAAGGGAAGAGCTTCGAATTGTTAAAATTCGACTAGTGGATCGACCACAAGATCGACCACTAGATCGAGCAGAAACGATCGATCTCGTCTAAAAACGTAATAACAAGGAATCTAAAGACCAGGAAGCTATCAAGCAACAAGCGAAAGATGATATGCGACGTAAATAAGCTAAAGAGAAGGGTTTCAGGGTCGAGATTCATATAAGGGGTTTCAAAGGTTGATCTTGGGTTTGAAACTTTAGATCGACTCACTTGGTGAGGGTCTCTAAGCCTCGAAAACAAAACAAGATCTATCCGTGGCTTTTGCTATAGATCACTCTTTCATCCTCTCCTCCAAACCCATGGCTTTTGGTGGAAAAAGAGGTTGAAAGGCAAGGAAGACAGATTTCGAACAATGGCTTAACTAGTCCCCCAAACTACCATGGCTTTTGGGAAGGGGTAACTAATCACTAAGGTTAGATCTTCCGAGGTCCCTGGATCCTGTCAAGGTAAGGGACATCTCGGATCGTGAAGCTCTTGGCGTGAGAGTCTTCAAGCATTAAGCTTTCATCACCTTAGAAGAGATAGATTTGAAACGTTTAGAAAACAAACCAAGATCGAACCTTTTCTACCCCTTAATCCTCTCAACCCTTAACCCTGAATGAACTACTCACTACACATAAAGGAAATCAAGCGAAGACGAAGAGAAGAAACGATAAACATGAAAGATAAACTGGATTAAAAACGATAAAGATTCGAAAAAATACAAAAGCTTGAAACTGTTCTACAATGGTGTTCTTCCGAAAAACCAGAGAGAAAAACTTAAAACTTGGAGTGTGTAAAAGAAAAATCCCACAGCTGTCGAAAAGTAGTCGCCGCCTTTGCCAAAAATGCCAAAACAGTCCAATGGTCCCCCCGTCGCTAACAGCCAAAAACGGTTGAAAGGACAGAGATCGACCATTGGATCGAGTTGGTCTCTCGATCATATCCGGGCATCGTGTCTTCGGCTCGATCCGGGTCTCGATCTCCTTCGGCGAATCGAGTGTTGCATCCGATCTCGGTATCGATCTTCGGGAGGATCGAGTGGTGTACTCGATCCGGCTCTCGCTCTGCATGGCGTCATTTACGTCCGTACCGATGCATCGACTGCTTCACTCGATCTCCGTCTCGATCATTATCCTTGGATCGCCTAGTTGGCTCGATCTTCTGGTCGATCAACTCCTGGATCGACCGGCCATGCTCGATCTGCTACTCGATCACTGGTCCTTAGCATTTTCCCGAGCTTCCATGAACCGCTACATTGGTCTCCACACCTCCACGAACCTCCGTGTCTCCAAAGCAACCATAAACAACCTGGAATGGATGCAAAATGCAGAGAAAATGCAAATGCTGATGCAAGAATGCTCTAGGACTCTAAGTGATGCAATCTAACCTAAAACATGATACAAATGCATGAAAAACTATCTAATGAGTATGCAAAATGTATGCAAAATGCAGTGACATCAACTCCCCCAAACTCACTTCTTGCTTGCCCTCAAGCAACAAAAAATAAGTAAGGAAAAGAGGTTTTTAGAAAAAACAAAGGGGTTTTAAACTTTTTGCAAAGGTGCCTTTCGAATAGATCATCTCAATGTCCTAGTTAACAATTCTAAAATTCTAGGCTTACACTCATACTCCAAAGGACTTAGCCATACTCATCATACAAAGAAATTCGAATCATGACTCTCCTATTCCTAACAATCAAAGAAACTCATCCTTTAACATTCATTAGCATTCGAACCATGAATCAAACTTATGCACTTTAAAGCAAAACACATTTGGCTAAGGGTTATGGTTATGAGCATAGAATGATCTCATTTGAAAAGGGTTTATAATTAGACAAGGGTTTCTCTCAAAAATGGTTTGAACTAATGCATAATGCTAAAGGTAAAGACAATTTATGCATACATGATTAGATTCTCATCTACCCATGTAAACTATCAAACAGTCCTATACCCCTCTCATTTAAGAAAATTAATCTTCACTCACCACTTAAGAGTCTACCCCTTTTTTCTCAACTCAGCAATCCCCAATCCGAAACAAGAACATTTTAAAACTTTTTAGGCTAGTGAAAAGGTTTTGAAAATAATTTTTGCTCTTTAGATATTTCTTATTGGTAGCTCTCTTATTTTTTTTTTCTTTTTATTTTTATTTGGCACTTAGGCTCTTTTATTTATTTTTCTTTTCTTTTTTTTTTTTTTTTTTATGGGAGAGCTACCTCCTGAAATTTATTAGAGCATACTTAGTTTTTTTTTTTAGAACACAACCTTTCACTTAAAACCCATTTCTTTCTTTAAAACACAAAGTTCTTTGAAACCGAGAACGAATACACAAGAAAGCAACCCCAATGATCCCCCAAACTTATCCTAAGCCTATCCCTAGCTTCAAAATATAAAGCTAGCAATCAATTATGAAAACCAAATCATGTCGCCTAAACCTAACACTTTATGCCAAGTTCAAACCGAAAATAAGGCCTCACAAAGATGTCACACAAGAACATTTGGCTTCAAAGGAGGGTAAGGTTCAAGGAGGGAGTTCTACTTAGGCTCACAAAGAGTGGTAAAAAGGAAGAAGAGAGCCTAAATATTTTAAAACCATGTGTTCATTTTCAAATGCATAAGAATGATAATTAGATTGTCAAATTAAGGTTTTCACTTAGTAGGATGAGTTTCAAATCATGAGAGTTCAATTCAAGTCACGAAAATCCTAACTAATGATCCAAGCATGGTTAGAACTTACTTTCAAAGTATAAACAAAGCATTAGAGAACTACTAACTAGGGCATTGAAATGATTCATAAGTAAAACACCTTTTTAAGAAATCCTAACCCCTTATGCAAATGCAATCAACCTAAGTGATATGAGAAATTCTAGACTCAATCCTACATGTTTCTAAAGAAATGAATGCAACTACATGAATTTTAAAAATAAAATTTTAAAAATTTGATCAATTTTTCATGACTAAGACTCAAGGATGCAAAAGAAAGATAAGATCAAAGAACACAAGATTAAATCACACAAGTACTCCCCCAAACTTGCTTGACACCGTCCCGGTGGCAAACTCATCCGAAGGAGCAATCAAACACAATGCAAGAAATAAGAGATGTGCGGTTATATACAATGTAAGAAGGTTGTTACCTCTTGTCTAGGCTCGGCTGGAACTTGAGGATGTTCCAGAGGAGCTAGAGATTGTTGCCTTTCCTTTGTTGCCTGGTTCTTGTAGGGAGTGGCGCGCCGGTTGAATGTTTTCTCCTTGGGTCTCGCGGATCACAACTCCTCCGGTTGAGAGTCTCCTCTTCTCGGGTTGTTGCATCTCCTGGCTTACAGCTGGCTTAGGCTGGCTTCCTTGGAGTTGTTTGACCTTCTTCCCCAGCTTCTTAAGCATCTTCCCTTGCCACTTGTTGATCTTCCGCTGCATCTCCACCACCGAGGCTAAGAACTTCTCGGTTTTGGTCCTCGGCTCAAAATCCAGCTTTGGCAACGTGTAAGCCTCGGGTATCTCATCCTCTGTCCCTGGAGATTCTGACCTTTGGCGCGGTTCAATGGCTGCAGCTGGCGGTTCTCCTAAAGGAGCAAAACACTCCTCCTCCGTCGGTAAGAACTCGATGTTCCCAACATCAAGTAGCTCCGTTTCATCCTTGTTGGGAAGAATGCACACTCGCTTCTTGTCCTCATCATCAATAAAGAGGTAAGCATAGAACCCCTCAGCTGGCATGCGTCCCAAGCTATCAGTGTTTCTCATGTATGCTTCATCCATGAAGGCTCGGTTTGGGACGTGAGCAAAGTCATGGATGGGCACACCGGCTTGCACGAACAAGGGAGTGAGGAAGCCGCCAATGTAGGATGATGTTGCCTTGCACCGTAAGGCATAAGCCTTGTACTTCACCAGAGAAGCCGCGAGTACACAGCCGTAGTTCACTTCATCGCCGAGTTCATCTTCAATGGGATCTTCATTCTCATCCGGATCGGACACCAAATGCTTCAAACCATGGAAAAGGAAGCATAGCTCCGTCTTCGTGACAGTAGGAGCAACTGACCTTCCACTGAATGTATTAGCAATCAGCTTCAAGGTATACCTCAGCACTGGATTCCTGACTCTCTTGATCTTGGCGGTATTGGCTTTGTAATCCTCCTTGCTGATGAGATCCCACAACTCGTCGGCTTGCTTGAAGGCTGGAAACTCCACCTTGCTTGCATCAGCCTTTAGACCGTAGGCTTGGCACAGCTCGGCGATTGATAGCGTGTAAGCTTGACGGCCAAGCTTGAAGTAGAGACGGCCTTGAGAAGGAACAGGAGCACTCGGATTCTCGTACCGGAACTCCAAGGTTGCAAGGAAATCAATTATCACCTCGGGGATAGTAGGGCAGTCCATCCGCGACAAACACCTCAGACTGATGTTGTTGAGGAGTTGATCGAAGTCTCTAAGAAGCCCGAGCCTGGATAGAAGCCCTCGATCAGCAAACTTCGTGGGTTCAAACCGTAGCCTCTCCAACCTCTTCTTATCCCTCTTCTCTTCTTTGCTCCACCGGACCCTCTCTTGAGCAACCACCTCTTAAGTTTCTCCTTCTTGTGCTTGCTCCTCTCTTGTTCTCTTTGGTGCCATTGCTCCTGAAAAAATTTCTAGAGAATGTTTAGCAAAGGGCGATTTGATGAGAATAAGAGGATAAGAGAAGAAGATTTATATAAACTACCCTAGAATTTTGGGGATCAAGCAAAAATATTAGCTAAATAAAAGGAAATCAAATCTTTGAGATACTGAAAATCCAGAATTTTTCCTAATACTTAGCTAATTTTAGATATTCAAATCTGATCCTATATCCTAAAACAAGAACTTGCGATTTTTAAGGAGATTTTCTTGAAATAAAATCATTAAAATCCGAAAATACCTTTTGCAAGTGTGAAGAATACTTTGTTAAACCTTAAAGCTTTTAAAAATTCTCACTCTCTTTATAGAAAAACTCGAGCAAACAGAAGTGAGAGAGTGAGAAGCAAGTTGAAACATTTAAAGAGTTTAACAAAACCAAAACAATGGGTGGTCAAAGCGGTTTTCTGACAAAAGTCTTGGTCAAGGCACATCTTTCATGGTCAAAGATGCTTGCCTTGACCAAGTTTGAATTTAAAAACTGGAGGGAAAAGCAATAAAGAGGGAAAGAAATTTGTTACCTCGGCATGAGATCGAGTCCTTTTGGTCGATCTAGGACTCGATCTCATGCCTAAAATGGCTTAGATCGAGAGGGTTACTCGATTCAAAGTGAATCGAGTCCTGGATCGATTGGCTCCCTCGATCAATGAGATGTTGGCTCCGCGGCTAAGTCCCTCTGATCGAGTTAAGTCCTCGATTTAGGGGTCGATTTGGCTTGGATCGAGTGGTGGATCGAGTCGAGTGATCGATCAAGTTCCCACAGATTTTCCCGAGAGAAATTAGATCGGTCAATCCGGTTTGAATCGATCGATCCTTTTTCGTCAAGGTCGATCTTGTCACTCGTTCTCGTCTAGATCGACTGGCTCCTCTCGATTCACTGACTCGATCTAGCAAAGATCGAGTCAGGTTCAGTCGATCTAGCACTCGATCTCTAGCCTTATCGTAGCCCCTATTGCTCCTTTTGGATCTCAAAGACAAGGTTTAGATTCCTTAAACCTGCTCCTACATACTAAAAACATAAAAGCATAAAACTAGAAGAGAAATGAAAGCAAAAATATGTACAAGATAGACATGGGAATGCCTCCCAAGTGCGCTTTCTTTAACGTCTTTAGCTAGACCTTACTTGGCTAGGCGGATGGTGGGTCTTGGAGAAGCACCGAGGTACTCTCCTTGTCGAAGCTGTCTGCTAAGTAGGGTTTGACTCTATGCCCGTTGACGGTGAATGCACTACCGTTTCTTCCCATAAGAGTAACAGCTCCGTAAGGCAAGACCTCTTGAATCACGAATGGTCCGCTCCACCTTGATTTTAGCTTGCCCAGGAAGAGCTTCAGCCTAGAGTTGTACAACAACACCAGTCCTCCTTCCTTAAGCTCCTTGGCAACCAGTTTCTTGTCATGAGCCTCCTTAGTTCGCTCCTTGTAGATCTTGGAACTTTTGTAAGCATTCAACCTCAACTCGTCCAGTTCATGTAGCTGAATGAGACGCTTTTCCTGAGCCGTCTTGAGATCAAAATTCAGCCTCTTCACAGCCCATAATGCACGGTGTTCTAGCTCAACCGGGAGGTGACAACTCTTTCCATATAGTAGAGTGAAAGGAGTTGTACCAATCGGCGTTTTGAAAGTGGTACGGTAAGCCCAAAGAGCATCGTCTAGCTTTACTGACCAGTCCTTCCTTGTTGCACCAACGGTCTTCTCCAGAATAGCTTTGATCTGCCTGTTAGAGACTTCCACCTGACCGCTCGTTTGAGGATAATACGGTGTAGCCACCTTATGCTTAACCCCATACTTTCTTAAGAGGCTCTCAAAAACCTTGTTTACAAAATGGCTTCCTCCATCACTTATAACGACCTTGGGTACCCCAAACCTTGGAAAGATGATACTCTTGAACAACTTGATCACAACCTTAGAGTCGTTTGTAGGGGAAGCAACAGCCTCAACCCATTTGGAGACATAATCCACAGCTACCAAGATGTATTTGTTGCCGTATGAAGAAGGGAAAGGCCCCATGAAGTCAATACCCCACGCATCGAACACGTCAACCTCGAAGATAGGAACTTGGGGCATTTCATTCCTTTTGGTAATGTTCCCTGCTCGCTGACATGCCTCACAGCTCTTCACAAACTCGTGTGCAACTCTGAATATAGACGGCCACCAGAAACCCGCTTGCAACACCTTCGTGGCTGTTTTGAACGAAGCGAAATGTCCTCCGTAGGATGAGCCGTGGCAATGATAGAGAATATCCTTGGCTTCTTCCTTTGTAACACATCTCCGGTACAAGCTGTCTACTCCTCTTTTGTATAAGTAGGGCTCATCCCAAAAGTAGTCACTAGCCTCCCTCAAAAACTTTTTCTTGTGATAGCCGTTGAGATGTGTTGGCTCCTCACCACATGCTAGGTAGTTCATCACATCAGTATACCATGGTAGATCCTCCTCTTTGAAACTCAACACTTCCTCAAACCTTCCTTCTAGCTTCCCACAAACCGCGGTAGTAATTGCCATAAGTTGTTCTTCTGGAAGAGAGTCGTCTAAAGGGAGAGACTCGTTGATCCTTAGCCTTGAGAGGTGGTCAGCGACTCCATTTTCTATCCCCTTCTTGTCTTTAATCTCCATGTCAAACTCCTGAAGCAAAAGAATCCATCTTAAGAGCCGAGGTTTGGTATCTTTCTTTGAGTAGATGTACCGTAGAGCAGCATGATCCGTGTATACAATAGCCTTGGAGACAACGAGATATGATCTGAACTTCTCAAAGGCGAAGACTACTGCAAGCAGCTCCTTCTCCGTAGTGGTGTATCGTGATTGCGTGTCATCCAAGGTCCTTGAAGCATAGTAGATCACATGCAGCTTCTTGTCCTTCTTCTGACCAAGGACTGCTCCTACAGCGTAGTCACTAGCATCACACATGATCTCAAAAGGGAGAGACCAGTCTGGTCCTTCTTCTGACCAAGGACTGCTTCCTTGATGGTCACCAAAGCCTTCATACACTCCTCATCGAATACAAACTCAGCTTCTTTGCACAACAGCCGTGTAAGGGGGCGTGCGATCTTGGAGAAGTCTTTGATGAAGCGCCTATAAAACCCCGCGTGTCCCAAGAAGCTTCTGATCCCTTTAACATTAACCGGCGGCTCCAAACCCATCATAACCTCAACCTTAGCCTGATCAACCTCAATACCCTTCTCTGAAATCTTGTGACCGAGTACTATCCCTTCCTTGACCATGAAGTGGCATTTCTCCCAATTCAGCACCAGGCTTGTTTCTTCACAACGTTTAAGTACCCTGCAAAGATTCAACAAACACGCAGGAAAGGACGCACCATACACAGAGAAGTCATCCATAAACACCTCTACTGTCTCCTCTATAAGATCGGAGAAGATCGACATCATACACCGCTGAAAGGTAGCCGGTGCATTACACAATCCAAACGGCATCCTTCGATATGCAAAGGTACCGTAGGGACATGTAAAAGTCGTTTCTCCTGATCGTTTGGGTGAATAGGTATTTGAAAGAAACCGCTATACCCATCGAGAAAACAGTAGTAAGGGTGATTTGCAAGTCTCTCAAGCATCTGATCAATAAAAGGCAAAGGGAAATGGTCTTTTCTTGTCGCAAGGTTAAGCTTTCTATAGTCAATACACATTCTATGACCAGTAATGGTCCTAGTAGGGATAAGTTCATCCTTTTCAATCCTTATGACCGTGATCCCTCCCTTCTTAGGCACCACGTGTACAGGTGAAACCCACGTGCTGTCACTTATGGGATAAATCACGTCAGCCTCTAAAAGCTTAAGGATTTCTTTCTTAACAACCTCTTTCAAGTTAGGATTCAAACGCCTTTGGTGTTCTACAGAAGTGGCGTTTTCATTATCCAAATGAATCCTATGAGTGCATAGCATTGGGGAAAGGCCTTTGATGTCACTTAAAGAGTACCCAATGGCCTTCCTATACTTTCTCAGCTCAGTTAAGAGCGAGTGCAACTCATCATCACTAAGGTTCTCGTTTACTATCACGGGATAGGTGCCATAAGGTCCTAAGAAAGCATACCTTAGCCCTTTTGGGAGCTCCTTAAGGTCCACCTTTGGGGCTAACAGCTCACTCCAGTCATCCTCGTGGCTGTTGTTGTTGTTCTCCTCCTTGGAACTCTCCTTTGAACTCGAGGCATGGCCCTTCAGACTGCTTTCCTCTATCGCTATCCCTGCTGTGATCGAGTCTTCCGGTCGATTCTCCTCTCGATGTCGTCTAGATCGAGCCATTTCACTCGATTCACTTACTCGATTTGATATGGATCGAGTAAGGGATCGAGGCGTTGAGTCGATCTCTTGATTGGACTCTAAAATGATCGGAAGGTCTTTCTCGATCGTCAACTCGATTATTTCTCCTGATCGAGCGGCCTTCTCGATCTGTTGGTCGATTGTTGGACCGGATCGAGTTGAGTGCTCGATTGGCTTGTCGATCTGACTCCTGGATCGAGTGATGGCGTCGATCTCGGGGTCGATTTCTAGGCAACATCCTTCTTCATTCTTGATGATCCTCCTCGCATCTAGTAGGTTTACGTACTCTTGAGTTCTCTGGTCTACATAGCCAAACTCTCCTGGCTCCTTAGTGAGTGCTAGCTTCAAATGGTCTTCTATAGCTAGCTCTTCCAGCAACTCATCCGCCAAGGCATCCATCGTTTCGATATAGAAAGCTTGTCCTTCAATGGTTGGCTTCTTTAGAACCTTGTTGATGTCAAAGTCTAGCCTGATTTCTTTCCCCAAATGCAGGGCAATCTTCCCATTCTTCACGTCTATTATGGCTCCGGCGGTTGCTAGGAATGGTCTCCCTAAGATGAGTGGGTCTTTCGACTCCTCGTCCATCTCCAGCACTACAAAATCTGTAGGTACGTTTACTCCACTGATTCGCACCGGCAAGTCTTCAAGCAACCCCACTGGTAGTCTCACGCTCCTATCAGCCAACACCAATGAGATTCGACATTCCTTAAACCGAGTGAAACCAAGCTTCTTAGCCACGGAGTGAGGCATCAAGTTTATGCTGGCTCCGAGATCACACAAGCAGCTCTTGAACTCAAGGGGACCCAAAGCACACGGTATGGTGAAGCTTCCAGGATCTCCCAGCTTCTTAGGCACTATCTCCTTGTGAATAACCGCGCTGCACTCTTCGCTTAGTATAAGTACTTCTTTGCTTTCTTTGTTCTTCTTGGCAAGGGTGTCCTTGAAAAACTTGGCGCACTTGGGCATCATGGCGAGACAGTCTACAAGAGGCAGCTTTATCTCCACGTCTCTCAAGTGCTTCTCAAATAGGATTCGGTGCTTCTCTATTAACTGCTTTTTGAACCGACCCGGGAATGGCAACTTTGGTACGTAAGGTGGGGGCACGTATTCATCCTTCTCCTTGGTGGTTTTCTCAGCTTTCTTCTCAGCGAATGCCTTGTCACCTCTCCTCGGTCCTTGGATCCATACGTTGTCAAAGTTTATCTCCTCATTATCAGCTGAAAGTTTACCCTCCCCCTCTTGAATTACAACGTCCTCGTTGGTCTTTGTAGAAACCGGAGGATCAAGCTCTTTGCCACTTCTCAACGTAATAGCATTGGCATACTCCTTTGGATTTTGTTCACATTTTCCCGGAAGGCTGTTCTGTCCACTCGTGCTTGCTTTGCCCTTCTCTAGCTGTTTGATCTTGTTGTTGAGGTTTGTTATTTGAGTAGAGAAGTCGGTTAAGGATGAATCCAGCCGAGTGTTCATTTCAGCGAACTTTTGATTTGTAGAAGCTTGCCCTTGTATTAGTTGTTGGAACATTGCTTGAACCGGATCAACTTGTTGTTGCATCGGTTGTTGTTGTTGTTGAGGTGCAAAGCCCGGAGGGTAGAAGTATAACCCTTGTTTTGTTGTTGTTGCCCTTGGAAGTTGCCTTGCCCTTGACCTTGGAATCCACTGCTTGGTTGAAAGCCTTTGTTGTAAGGGATGAAAGGCTTAGCTTGTTGAGCAGGGTACACTTGATCTTTAGGGTTGGCTACATTGGTGCTTCGGTAAGAGAGGTTGTTGTTCTGGTAGCCTTGGTTGTAGCCTTGAGACTTGTAGTTGTTCTGACCGGCTACCCAATTTGCTTCTTCTTGGCTTAGCTCTAACTCTTCTTGGTTGTCCTCAGCTTCACCAACGAAGTGAACATGCTTCTGATTAGCTAAGACCAACTTGTCAATCTTCTCATGCAACGATTTAAGCTCCTTCTTGTGAGACTCTAATTCTGATCCCCTTGGTGCTCGGTCATAATCCTCGGCATAGTTTCCATCACTCAACGCAAGGTTCTCTATTAGCTCCATACCCTCTTCTACTTCTTGACCGAGGAAGTTGCCTTTGCTAACTGTATCAAGCAACAACCGGATCTTTGGTGAAGCTCCACGGTAGATTGTGCTGAGTAGAGTCTCCTCACTGAACCCGTGATGAGGACATTGGATCGTGTAGTCTTTGAAACGCTCCATAGCCTCGTTGAAAGTCTCATTTTTCCTTTGAGTGAAGCCGCTGATTTCACTTCTCAACCGAGCAGTTCTGGTGCTTGAGAAGAACTTGGAGTGGAAAGCCTTCTTACACTCAGCCCATGATGTGATGGTGCCTTGTGGTAGGGTCTTCTCCCAATGTCTAGCTTTGTCTCCGAGGGAAAAGGGGAAGAGACGCAGCTTGAAGGCATCTTCTGATATACCGTTGATCTTGATCATTCCACACACTTGCTCAAAATTGTCCAAGTGTTCCAACGGGTCTTCCATTGCTAAGCCGTGGAACTTGTTGTTTTGCACCATAGATATGAAGCCCGGCTTGATCTCAAAGTTGTTGTTTTGTACCGGAGGAGGAGTGATCCCAAACCTATTGTGGTGGGTATTGGGAGCATCTCCGGCTCCTATGATCCTCGGAGGTATAGCTGCGTGTTGGGGCATACCATTGCCCCGTCCTGCTAGAGGAGGACCTTCAGGATGCTCATTCTCAGCCATGTCTTCAAAGTTGACCTGACCGTTCTGAACTATCTCTTCAAATGCTCTTGTTTGATCTCTGACTCTCCTTTGACGTGAGTGTCCGAGTTGATGTATGTTGTCAAGCGGTTGAAGGAGGTTGTTATCTCCACGTGAACGTAAATTCATGTACCTGAAAGTACACGGTTTAGAATAGTATTAGTAACTCGAAAAAGGAAAAGACTTAGTCTTTGCTAAGACCCAAATCTCTACGTTCTCTAAGCAACCTAGAATGGCAACGGCGCCATTTGATAAAGGTATTTCTTTACGGTCTAATGCAGCAGAGAACTTATCAAAACTCTAATGCATGCAACGTTGTAGTAAGGCAAGCAGAGAGTGTCAATCCAGTTCTAGGTGATAGAGAATCCACAGAGAATGCAAGATCTAGGACAAATCTAAGTGAAATGAGACAGTTTGTTGAGAAAATCTTGAAAACTAATTGCAGCAACCTAAACAGAGTGAAACCTATTTTAAAAATACTAGAAAGCAAGCAGTTACCACGAGGAACAAACAGATAAATAAAAGGGAAGAGCTTCGAATTGTTAAAATTCGACTAGTGGATCGACCACAAGATCGACCACTAGATCGAGCAGAAACGATCGATCTCGTCTAAAAACGTAATAACAAGGAATCTAAAGACCAGGAAGCTATCAAGCAACAAGCGAAAGATGATATGCGACGTAAATAAGCTAAAGAGAAGGGTTTCAGGGTCGAGATTCATATAAGGGGTTTCAAAGGTTGATCTTGGGTTTGAAACTTTAGATCGACTCACTTGGTGAGGGTCTCTAAGCCTCGAAAACAAAACAAGATCTATCCGTGGCTTTCGCTATAGATCACTCTTTCATCCTCTCCTCCAAACCCATGGCTTTTGGTGGAAAAAGAGTTTGAAAGGCAAGGAAGACAGATTTCGAACAATGGCTTAACTAGTCCCCCAAACTACCATGGCTTTTGGGAAGGGGTAACTAATCACTAAGGTGAGATCTTCCGAGGTCCCTGGATCCTGTCAAGGTAAGGGACCTCTCGGATCGTGAAGCTCTTGGCGTGAGAGTCTTCAAGCATTAAGCTTTCATCACCTTAGAAGAGATAGATTTAAAACGTTTAGAAAACAAACCAAGATCGAACCTTTTCTACCCCTTAATCCTCTCAACCCTTAACCCTGAATGAACTACTCACTACACATAAAGGAAATCAAGCGAAGACGAAGAGAAGAAACGATAAACATGAAAGATAAACTGGATTAAAAACAATAAAGATTCGAAAAAATACAAAAGCTTGAAACTGTTCTACAATGGTGTTCTTCCGAAAAACCAGAGAGAAAAACTTAAAACTTGGAGTGTGTAAAAGAAAAATCCCACAGCTGTCGAAAAGTAGTACCTCGATGATAGCCGAGGGACATGTACCGCGGTAAGGCAATGATCGAGGGACATGTTCGGATGGGATAACATCTCTCGATGGTAGCCGAGGGACATGTACCGGGGTATGGCAATGATCGAGGGATATGTTCGGATGGGATAACATCTCTCGATGCTAGCCAAGGGACATGTACCGCAGTAAGGCAATGATCGAGGGACATGTTCGGATGGGATAACATCCCTCGATCATAGCCGAGGGACATGTACCGCGGTAAGCCAATGATCGAGGGACATGTTTGGATAGGATAACATCTCTCGATGATAGCCGAGTGACATGTACCGCGGTAAGGCAATGATAGAGGGACATGTACCGCGGTAAGGCAATGATCGAGGGACATGTTCGGATTGGATAACATCTTTCGATGATAGCCGAGGGACATGTACCGCGGTAAGGCAATGATCGAGGGACATGTTCGGATGGAATAACATCTCTCGATGATAGCCGAGGGTCATGTACCGCGGTAAGGCAATGATCGAGGGACATGTTCGGATTGGATAACATCTCTCGATGATAACCAAGCGACATGTACTGCGGTAAGGCAATGATCGAGGGACATGTTCGGATGGGATAACATCCCTCGATGATAGCCGAGGGACATGTACCGCGGTAAGGCAATGATCGAGGGACATGTTCGGATGGGATAACATCTGTCGATGATAGCCGAGGGACATGTACCGCGGTAAGGCAATGAACGAGGGACATATTCGGATGGGATAACATCCCTCGATGATAGCTGAGGGACATGTACCGCGGTAAGGCAATGATCGAGGGACATGTTCGGATGGGATAACATCCCTCGATGATAGCCGAGGGACAGGTACCGCGGTAAGGCAATCATCGAGGGACATGTTCGGATGGGATCACATCCCTCGATCATAGCCGAGGGACATGTACCGCAGTAAGGCAATGATCGAGGGACTTGTTCGGATGGGATAACATCTCTCGATGATAGCCGAGGGACATGTACCGCGGTAAGGCAATGATCGAGGGACATGTTCGGATGGGATAACATCCTTCGATCATAGCCGAGGGACATGTACCACGGTAAGACAATGATCGAGGGATATGTTCGGATTGGATAACATCTCTCGATGATATCCGAGGGACATGTACCGCGGTAAGGGAATGATCGAGGGACATGTTCGGATGGGATAACATCTCTCGATGATAGCCGAGTGACATGTACCGCGGTAAGGCAATGATGGAGGGACATGTTCAGATGGTATAACATCCCTCGATGATAGCCGAGGGACATGTACCGCGGTAAGGCAATGATCGAGGGACATGTTCGGATTGGATAACATCTCTCGATTATAGCCGAGGGACAGGTACCGCGGTAAGGCAATGATCGAGGGACATGTTCGGATGGGATAACATCTCTCGATGCTAGCCAAGGGACATGTACCGCGGTAAGGCAATGATCGAGGGACATGTTTGGATGGGATAACATCCCTCGATCATAGCCGAGGGACATGAACCGCGGTAAGGCAATGATCGAGGGACATGTTCGGATGGGATAACATCTCTCGATGATAGCCGAGCGACATGTACCGCGGTAAGGCAATGATCGAGGGACATGTTCGGATGGGATAACATCCCTCGATGATAGCCGAGGGACATGTACCGCGGTAAGGCAATGATCGAGGGACATGTTCGGATGGGATAACATCTGTCGATGATAGCCGAGGGACATGTACCGCGGTAAGGCAATGATCGAGGGACATATTCGGATGGGATAACATCCCTCGATGATAGCTGAGGGACATGTACCGCGGTAAGGCAATGATCGAGGGACATGTTCGGATGGGATAACATCTCTCGATGATAGCCGAAGGACATGTACCGCGGTAAGGCAATGATCGAGGAACATGTTCGGATGGGATAACATCTCTCGATGATAGCCGAGGGACATGTACCGCGGTAAGGCAATGATCGAGGGATATGTTCGGATGAGATAACATCTCTCGATGATAGCCGAAGGACATGTAGCGCGGTAAGGCAATGATCAAGGGACATGTTCCGATGGGATAACATCCCTCGATCATGGCCGAGGGACATGTACCGCGGTAAGGCAATGATCGAGGGACATGTTCGAATGGGATACAATATCTTGGATATAGCCGAGGAACATGTACCGCGGTAAAGCAATGATCGAGGGACATGTTCGGATGGGTTAACATCCCTCGATCATAGCCGAGGGACATGTACCGCGGTAAGGCAATGATCGAGGGACATGTTCGGATTGGATAACATCTTTCGATGATAGCCGAGGGACATGTACCGCGGTAAGGCAATGATGGAGGGACATGTTCGGATGGGATAACATCTCTTGATGATAGCTGAGGGTCATGTACCACGGTAAGGCAATGATCGAGGGACATGTTCGGATGGGATAACATCTCTCGATGATAGCCGAGGGACATGTACCGCGGTAAGGCAATGATCGAGGGACATGTTCAGATGGGATAACATCTCTCCATGATAGCCGAGGGACATGTACCGCGGTAAGGCAATGATCGAGGGACATGTTCGGATGGGATAACATCACTCGATGATAGCCGAGGGACATGTACCGAGGTAAGGCAATGATCGAGGGACATGTTCGGATGGGATAACATCTCTCGGTGATCGAGGGACATGTACCGCGGTAAAGCAATGATCGAGGGACATGTTCGGATGGGATAACATCTCTCGATGATAGCCGAGGGACATGTACCGCGGTAAAGCAATGATCGAGGGACATGTTTGGATGGGATAACATCCCTCGATCATAGCCGAGGGACATGTACCGCGGTAAGGCAATGATCGAGGGACATGTTCGGATGGGATAACATCTCTCGATGGTAGCCGAGGGACATGTACCGCGGTAAGGCAATGATCGAGGGACATGTTCGGATGGGATAACATCTCTCGATGCTAGCCAAAGGACATGTACCACGGTAAGGCAATGATCGAGGGACATGTTCGGATGGGATAACTTCCCTCGATCATAGCCGAGGGACATGTACCGTGGTAAGGCAATGATCGAGGGACATATTCGGATAGGATAACATCTCTTGATGATAGCCGAGGGACATGTACCGCGGTAAGGCAATGATCGAGGGACATGTTCAGATGGGATTACATCCCTCGATGATAGCTGAGGGACATGTACCGCGGTAAGGCAATGATCGAGCGACATGTTCGGATGGGATAACATCTGTCGATGATAGCCGAGGGACATGTACCGCGGTAAGGCAATGATCGAGGGACATGTTCGGATTGGATAACATCTTTCGATGATAGCCGAGGGTCATGTACCGCGGTAAGGCAATGATCGAGGGACATGTTCGGATGGGATAACATCTCTTGATGATAGCTGAGGGTCATGTACCACGGTAAGGCAATGATCGAGGGACATGTTGGGATGGGATAACATCTCTCGATGATAGCCGAGGGACATGTACCGCGGTAAGGCAATGATCGAGGGACATGTTCGGATGGGATAACATCCCTCGATCATAGCCGAGGGACATGAACTGCGGTAAGGCAATGATCGAGGGACATGTTCGGATGGGATAACATCTCTCGATGATAGCCGAGCGACATGTACCGCGGTAAGGCAATGATCGAGGGACATTTTCGGATGGGATAACATACCTCGATGATAGCCGAGGGACATGTACCGCGGTAAGGCAATGATCGAGGGACATGTTCGGATGGGATAACATCTGTCGATGATAGCCGAGGGACATGTACCGCGGTAAGGCAATGATCGAGGGACATATTCGGATGGGATAACATCCCTCGATGATAGCTGAGGGACATGTACCGCGGTAAGACAATGATCGAGGGACATGTTCGGATGGGATAACATCTCTCGGTGATAGCCGAGGGACATGTACTGCGGTAAGGCAATGATCGAGGGACATGTTCGGATGGGATAACATCTCTCGATGATAGCCGAGGGACATGTACCACGGTAAAGCAATGATCAAGGGACATGTTCAGATGGGATTACATCCCTCGATGATAGCCGAGGGACATGTACCGCGGTAAGGCAATGATCGAGGGACATGTTCGGATTGGATAACATCTTTCGATGATAGCCGAGGGACATGTACCGCGGTAAGGCAATGATCGAGGGACATGTTCGGATGGGATAACATCTCTTGATGATAGCTGAGGGTCATGTACCACGGTAAGGCAATGATCGAGGGACATGTTCGGATGGGATAACATCTCTCGATGATAGCCGAGGGACATGTACCGCGGTAAGGCAATGATCGAGGGACATGTTCAGATGGGATAACATCTCTCCATGATAGCCGAGGGACATGTACTGCGGTGAGGCAATGATCGAGGGACATGTTCGGATGGGATACAATATCTCGATGATAGCCGAGCGACATGTACCGCGGTAAGGCAATGATCGAGGGACATGTTCGGATGGGATAACATCTCTCGATGATAGCCGAGGGACATGTACCGCGGAAAGGCAATGATCACGGGACATGTTCAGATGGGATAACATCTCTCGATGATAGCCGAGGGACATGTACTGCGGTAAGGCAATGATCGAAGGACATGTTCGGATCGGATAACATCTCTCCATGATAGCCGAGGGACATGTACTGCGGTAAGGCAATGATCGAGGGACATATTCGGATGGGATAACATCCCTCGATGATAGCCGAGCGACATGTACCGCGGTAAGGCAATGATCGAGGGACATGTTCGGATGGGATAACATCCCTCGATGATAGCCGAGGGACATGTACCGCGGTAAGGCAATGATCGAGGGACATGTTCGGATGGGATAACATCTGTCGATGATAGCCGAGGGACATGTACCGCGGTAAGGCAATGATCGAGGGACATATTCGGATGGGATAACATCCCTCGATGATAGCTGAGGGACATGTACCGCGGTAAGGCAATGATCGAGGGACATGTTCGGATGGGATAACATCTCTCGATGATAGCCGAAGGACATGTACCGCGGTAAGGCAATGATCGAGGAACATGTTCGGATGGGATAACATCTCTCGATGATAGCCGAGGGACATGTACCGCGGTAAGGCAATGATCGAGGGATATGTTCGGATGAGATAACATCTCTCGATGATAGCCGAAGGACATGTAGCGCGGTAAGGCAATGATCAAGGGACATGTTCCGATGGGATAACATCCCTCGATCATGGCCGAGGGACATGTACCGCGGTAAGGCAATGATCGAGGGACATGTTCGAATGGGATACAATATCTTGGATATAGCCGAGGAACATGTACCGCGGTAAAGCAATGATCGAGGGACATGTTCGGATGGGTTAACATCCCTCGATCATAGCCGAGGGACATGTACCGCGGTAAGGCAATGATCGAGGGACATGTTCGGATTGGATAACATCTTTCGATGATAGCCGAGGGACATGTACCGCGGTAAGGCAATGATGGAGGGACATGTTCGGATGGGATAACATCTCTTGATGATAGCTGAGGGTCATGTACCACGGTAAGGCAATGATCGAGGGACATGTTCGGATGGGATAACATCTCTCGATGATAGCCGAGGGACATGTACCGCGGTAAGGCAATGATCGAGGGACATGTTCAGATGGGATAACATCTCTCCATGATAGCCGAGGGACATGTACCGCGGTAAGGCAATGATCGAGGGACATGTTCGGATGGGATAACATCACTCGATGATAGCCGAGGGACATGTACCGAGGTAAGGCAATGATCGAGGGACATGTTCGGATGGGATAACATCTCTCGGTGATCGAGGGACATGTACCGCGGTAAAGCAATGATCGAGGGACATGTTCGGATGGGATAACATCTCTCGATGATAGCCGAGGGACATGTACCGCGGTAAAGCAATGATCGAGGGACATGTTCGGATGGGATAACATCCCTCGATCATAGCCGAGGGACATGTACCGTGGTAAGGCAATGATCAAGGGACATGTTCGGATGGGATAACATCTCTCGATGGTAGCCGAGGGACATGTACCGCGGTAAGGCAATGATCGAGGGACATGTTCGGATGGGATAACATCTCTCGATGCTAGCCAAAGGACATGTACCACGGTAAGGCAATGATCGAGGGACATGTTCGGATGGGATAACTTCCCTCGATCATAGCCGAGGGACATGTACCGTGGTAAGGCAATGATCGAGGGACATATTCGGATAGGATAACATCTCTTGATGATAGCCGAGGGACATGTACCGCGGTAAGGCAATGATCGAGGGACATGTTCAGATGGGATTACATCCCTCGATGATAGCTGAGGGACATGTACCGCGGTAAGGCAATGATCGAGCGACATGTTCGGATGGGATAACATCTGTCGATGATAGCCGAGGGACATGTACCGCGGTAAGGCAATGATCGAGGGACATGTTCGGATTGGATAACATCTTTCGATGATAGCCGAGGGTCATGTACCGCGGTAAGGCAATGATCGAGGGACATGTTCGGATGGGATAACATCTCTTGATGATAGCTGAGGGTCATGTACCACGGTAAGGCAATGATCGAGGGACATGTTGGGATGATGGGATAACATCTCTCGATGATAGCCGAGGGACATGTACCGCGGTAAGGCAATGATCGAGGGACATGTTCGGATGGGATAACATCCCTCGATCATAGCCGAGGGACATGAACTGCGGTAAGGCAATGATCGAGGGACATGTTCGGATGGGATAACATCTCTCGATGATAGCCGAGCGACATGTACCGCGGTAAGGCAATGATCGAGGGACATTTTCGGATGGGATAACATACCTCGATGATAGCCGAGGGACATGTACCGCGGTAAGGCAATGATCGAGGGACATGTTTCGGATGGGATAACATCTGTCGATGATAGCCGAGGGACATGTACCGCGGTAAGGCAATGATCGAGGGGACATATTCGGATGGGATAACATCCCTTGATGATAGCTGAGGGACATGTACCGCGGTAAGACAATGATCGAGGGACATGTTCGGATGGGATAACATCTCTCGGTGATAGCCGAGGGACATGTACTGCGGTAAGGCAATGATCGAGGGACATGTTCGGATGGGATAACATCTCTCGATGATAGCCGAGGGACATGTACCACGGTAAAGCAATGATCAAGGGACATGTTCAGATGGGATTACATCCCTCGATGATAGCCGAGGGACATGTACCGCGGTAAGGCAATGATCGAGGGACATGTTCGGATTGGATAACATCTTTCGATGATAGCCGAGGGACATGTACCGCGGTAAGGCAATGATCGAGGGACATGTTCGGATGGGATAACATCTCTTGATGATAGCTGAGGGTCATGTACCACGGTAAGGCAATGATCGAGGGACATGTTCGGATGGGATAACATCTCTCGATGATAGCCGAGGGACATGTACCGCGGTAAGGCAATGATCGAGAGACATGTTCAGATGGGATAACATCTCTCCATGATAGCCGAGGGACATGTACTGCGGTGAGGCAATGATCGAGGGACATGTTCGGATGGGATACAATATCTCGATGATAGCCGAGCGACATGTACCGCGGTAAGGCAATGATCGAGGGACATGTTCGGATGGGATAACATCTCTCGATGATAGCCGAGGGACATGTACCGCGGAAAGGCAATGATCACGGGACATGTTCAGATGGGATAACATCTCTCGATGATAGCCGAGGGACATGTACTGCGGTAAGGCAATGATCGAAGGACATGTTCGGATCGGATAACATCTCTCCATGATAGCCGAGGGACATGTACTGTGGTAAGGCAATGATCGAGGGACATGTTCGGATGGGATAACATCTCTCAATGATAGCCGAGCGACATGTACTGCGGTAAGGCTATGATCGAGGGACATGTTCGAATGGGATAACATCCCTCGATCATAGCCGAGGGACATGTTCCGCGGTAAGGCAATGATCGAGGGATATGTTCGGATGGGATAACATCTCTCGATGTTAGCCGAGGGACATGTACCGGGGTAAGGCAATGATCGAGGGACATGTTCGGATGGGATAACATCTCTCGATGCTAGCCAAGGGACATGTACCGCGGTAAGGCAATGATCGAGGGACATGTTCGGATGGGATAACATCCCTCGATGATGGCCGAGGGACATGTACCGCGGTAAGGCAATAATCGAGGGACATATTCGGATGGGATAACATCTCTCGATGATAGCCGAGGGACATGTACCGCGGTAAGGCAATGATCGAGGGACATGTTCGGATGGGATACAATATCTCGGATATAGCCGAGGAACATGTACCGCGGTAAAGCAATGATCGAGGGACATGTTCGGATGGGATACAATATCTTAGATATAGCCGAGGATCATGTACCGCGGTATGACAATGATCGAGGGACATGTTCGGATGGGATAACATCTCTCGATGATAGCCGAGAGACATGTACCGAGGTAAGGCAATGATCGAGGGACATGTTCGGATGGGATAACATCTCTCGATGATAACCAAGAGACAGGTACCGCAGTAAGGCAATGATCGAGGGACATGTTCGGATGGGATAACATCTCTCGATGATAGCCGAGAGACATGTACCACGGTAAGGCAATGATCGAGGGACATGTTCGGATGGGATAACATCTCTCGATGATAGCCGAGGGACATGTACCGCGGTAAAGCAATGATCGAGGGACATGTTCGGATGGGATAACATCCCTCGATCATAGCCGAGGGACATGTACCGCGGTAAGGCAATGATCGAGGGACATGTTCGGATGGGATAACATCTCTCGATGGTAGCCGAGGGACATGTACTGCGGTAAGGCAATGATCGAGGGACATGTTCGGATGGGATAACATCCCTCGATCATAGCCGAGGGACATGTACCGTGGTAAGGAAATGATCGAGGGACATATTCGGATAGGATAACATCTCTCGATGATAGCCGAGGGACATGTACCGCGGTAAGGCAATGATCGAGGGACATGTTCAGATGGGATTACATCCCTCGATGATAACTGAGGGACATGTACCGCGGTAAGGCAATGATCGAGTGACATGTTCGGATGGGATAACATCTGTCGATGATAGCCGAAGGACATGTACCGCGGTAAGGCAATGATCGAGGGACATGTTCGGATGAAATAACATCCCTCAATGATAGCCGAGGGACATGTACCGCGGTAAGGCAATGATCGAGGGACATGTTCGGATTGGATAACATCTCTCGATGATAGCTGAGGGACATGTACCGCGGTAAGGCAATGATCGAGGGACATGTTCGGATGGGATAACATCTCTCGATGATAGCCGAGGGACATGTACCGCGGTAAGGCAATGATCGAGGGACATGTTCGGATGGGATAACATCCCTCGATCATAGCCGAGGGACATGAACCGCGGTAAGGCAATGTTCGAGGGACATGTTCGGATGGGATAACATCTCTCGATGATAGCCGAGCGATATGTACCGCGGTAAGGCAATGATCGAGGGACATTTTCGGATGGGATAACATCCCTCGATGATAGCCGAGGGACATGTACCGCGGTAAGGCAATGATCGAGGGACATGTTCGGATGGGATAACATCTGTCGATGATAGCCGAGGGACATGTACTGCGGTAAGGCAATGATCGAGGGACATATTCGGATGGGATAACATCCCTCGATGATAGCTGAGGGACATATACCGCGGTAAGACAATGATCAAGGGACATGTTCGGATGGGATAACATCTCTCGGTGATAGCCGAGGGACATGTACTGCGGTAAGGCAATGATCGAGGGACAAGTTCGGATGGGATACATCTCTCGATGATAGCCGAGGGACATGTACCACGGTAAAGCAATGATCAAGGGATATGTTCAGATGGGATTACATCCCTCGATGATAGCCGAGGGACATGTACCGCGGTAAGGCAATGATCGAGGGACATGTTCGGATTGGATAACATCTTTCGATGATAGCCGAGGGACATGTACCGCGGTAAGGCAATGATCGAGGGACATGTTCGGATGAGATAACATCTCTTGATGATAGCTGAGGGTCATGTACCACGGTAAGGCTATGATCGAGGGACATGTTCGGATGGGATAACATCTCTCGATTATAGCCGAGGGACATGTACCGCGGTAAGGCAATGATCGAGGGACATGTTCAGATGGGATAACATCTCTCCATGATAGCCGAGGGACATGTACTGCGGTGAGGAAATGATCGAGGGACATGTTCGGATGGGATAACATCTCTCGATGATAGCCGAGCGACATGTACTGCGGTAAGGCAATGATCGAGGGACATGTTCGGATGGGATAACATCCCTCGATGATAGCCGAGGGACATGTACCACGGTAAGGCAATGATCGAGGGACATGTTCGGATGGGATAACATCTGTCGATGATAGCCGAGGGACATGTACCGCGGTAAGGCAATGATCGAGGGACATAATCGAATGGGATAACATCCCTCGATGATAGCTGAGGGACATGTACCGCGGTAAGGCAATGATCGAGGGACATGTTCGGATGGGATAACATCCCTCGATGATAGCCGAGGGACAGGTACCGTGGTAAGGCAATTATCGAGGGACATGTTCGGATGGGATAACATCCCTCGATCATAGCCGAGGGACATGTACCGCAGTAAGGCAATGATCGAGGGACTTGTTCGGATGGGATAACATCTCTCGATGATAGCCGAGGGACATGTACCACGGTAAGGCAATGATCGAGGGACATGTTCGGATGGGATAACATCCCTCGATCATAGCCGAGGGACATGTACCGCGGTAAGACAATGATCGAGGGACATGTTCGGATTGGATAACATCTCTCGATGATAACCGAGGGACATGTACCGTGGTAAGGGAATGATCAAGGGACATGTTCGGATGGGATAACATCTCTCAATGATAGCCGAGGGACATGTACCGCGGTAAGGCAATGATGGAGGGACATGTTCAGATGGTATAACATCCCTCGATGATGGCCGAGGGACATGTACCGCGGTAAGGCAATGATCGAGGGACATGTTCGGATTGGATAACATCTCTCGATGATAGCCGAGGGACATGTACTGCGGTAAGGCAATGATCGAGGGACATGTTCGGATGGGATAACATCTCTCGATGATAGCCGAGGGACATGTACCACGGTAAAGCAATGATCAAGGGACATGTTCAGATGGGATTACATCCCTCGATGATAGCCGAGGGACATGTACCGCGGTAAGGCAATGATCGAGGGACATGTTCGGATTGGATAACATCTTTCGATGATAGCCGAGGGACATGTACCGCGGTAAGGCAATGATCGAGGGACATGTTCGGATGGGTTAACATCTCTTGATGATAGCTGAGGGTCATGTACCACGGTAAGGCAATGATCGAGGGACATGTTCGGATGGGATAACATCTCTCGATTATAGCCGAGGGACATGTACCGCGGTAAGGCAATGATCGAGGGACATGTTCAGATGGGATAACATCTCTCCATGATAGCCGAGGGACATGTACTGCGGTGAGGCAATGATCGAGGGACATGTTCGGATGGGATAACATCTCTCGATGATAGCCGAGCGACATGTACTGCGGTAAGGCAATGATCGAGCGACATGTTCGGATGGGATAACATCCCTCGATGATAGCCGAGGGACATGTACCGCGGTAAGGCAATGATCGAGGGACATGTTCGGATTGGATAACATCTCTCGATGATAGCCGAGGGACATGTACTGCGGTAAGGCAATGATCGAGGGACATGTTCGGATGGGATAACATCTCTCGATGATAGCCGAGGGACATGTACCACGGTAAAGCAATGATCAAGGGACATGTTCAGATGGGATTACATCCCTCGATGATAGCCGAGGGACATGTACCGCGGTAAGGCAATGATCGAGGGACATGTTCGGATTGGATAACATCTTTCGATGATAGCCGAGGGACATGTACCGCGGTAAGGCAATGATCGAGGGACATGTTCGGATGGGTTAACATCTCTTGATGATAGCTGAGGGTCATGTACCACGGTAAGGCAATGATCGAGGGACATGTTCGGATGGGATAACATCCCTCGATCATAGCCGAGGGACATGTACCGCGGTAAGACAATGATCGAGGGACATGTTCGGATTGGACAACATCTCTCGATGATAACCGAGGGACATGTACCGTGGTAAGGGAATGATCAAGGGACATGTTCGGATGGTATAACATCTCTCAATGATAGCCGAGGGACATGTACCGCGGTAAGGCAATGATGGAGGGACATGTTCAGATGGTATAACATCCCTCGATGATAGCCGAGGGACATGTACCGCGGTAAGGCAATGATCGAGGGACATGTTCGGATTGGATAACATCTCTCGATGATAGCTGAGGGTCATGTACCGCGGTAAGGCAATGATCGAGGGACATGTTCGGATGGGATAACATCTCTCGATGATAGCCGAGGGACATGTACCGCGGTAAGGCAATGATCGAGGGACATGTTCGGATGGGATAACATCCCTCGATCATAGCCGAGGGACATGAACCGCGGTAAGGCAATGATCGAGGGACATGTTCGGATGGGATAACATCTCTCGATGATAGCCGAGCGACATGTACCGCGGTAAGGCAATGATCGAGGGACATTTTCGGATGGGATAACATCCCTCGATGATAGCCGATGGACATGTACCGCGGTAAGGCAATGATCGAGGGACATGTTCGGATGGGATAACATCTCTCGATCATAGCCGAGGGACATGTACTGCGGTAAGGCAATGATCGAGGGACATGTTCGGATGGGATAACATCCCTCGATGATAGCCGAGGGACATGAACCGCGGTAAGGCAATGATCGAGGGACATGTTCGGATGGGATAACATCTCTCGATGATAGCCGAGCGACATGTACCGCGGTAAGGCAATGATCGAGGGACATTTTCGGATGGGATAACATCCCTCGATGATAGCCGAGGGACATGTACCGCGGTAAGGCAATGATCGAGGGACATGTTCGGATGGGATAACATCTGTCGATGATAGCCGAGGGACATGTACCGCGGTAAGGCAATGATCGAGGGACATATTCGGATGGGATAACATCCCTCGATGATAGCTGAGGGACATATACCGCGGTAAGACAATGATCAAGGGACATGTTCGGATGGGATAACATCTCTCGGTGATAGCCGAGGGACATGTACTGCGGTAAGGCAATGATCGAGGGACATGTTCGGATGGGATACATCTCTCGATGATAGCCGAGGGACATGTACCACGGTAAAGCAATGATCAAGGGATATGTTCAGATGGGATTACATCCCTCGATGATAGCCGAGGGACATGTACCGCGGTAAGGCAATGATCGAGGGACATGTTCGGATTGGATAACATCTTTCGATGATAGCCGAGGGACATGTACCGCGGTAAGGCAATGATCGAGGGACATGTTCGGATGGGATAACATCTCTTGATGATAGCTGAGGGTCATGTACCACGGTAAGGCTATGATCGAGGGACATGTTCGGATGGGATAACATCTCTCGATTATAGCCGAGGGACATGTACCGCGGTAAGGCAATGATCGAGGGACATGTTCAGATGGGATAACATCTCTCCATGATAGCCGAGGGACATGTACTGCGGTGAGGAAATGATCGAGGGACATGTTCGGATGGGATAACATCTCTCGATGATAGCCGAGCGACATGTACTGCGGTAAGGCAATGATCGAGGGACATGTTCGGATGGGATAACATCCCTCGATGATAGCCGAGGGACATGTACCGCGGTAAGGCAATGATCGAGGGACATGTTCGGATGGGATAACATCTGTCGATGATAGCCGAGGGACATGTACCGCGGTAAGGCAATGATCGAGGGACATAACCGAATGGGATAACATCCCTCGATGATAGCTGAGGGACATGTACCGCGGTAAGGCAATGATCGAGGGACATGTTCGGATGGGATAACATCCCTCGATGATAGCCGAGGGACAGGTACCGTGGTAAGGCAATTATCGAGGGACATGTTCGGATGGGATAACATCCCTCGATCATAGCCGAGGGACATGTACCGCAGTAAGGCAATGATCGAGGGACTTGTTCGGATGGGATAACATCTCTCGATGATAGCCGAGGGACATGTACCGCGGTAAGGCAATGATCGAGGGACATGTTCGGATGGGATAACATCCCTCGATCATAGCCGAGGGACATGTACCGCGGTAAGACAATGATCGAGGGACATGTTCGGATTGGATAACATCTCTCGATGATAACCGAGGGACATCTACCGTGGTAAGGAAATGATCAAGGGACATGTTCGGATGGGATAACATCTCTCAATGATAGCCGAGGGACATGTACCGCGGTAAGGCAATGATGGAGGGACATGTTCAGATGGTATAACATCCCTCGATGATGGCCGAGGGACATGTACCGGGGTAAGGCAATGATCGAGGGACATGTTCGGATTGGATAACATCTCTCGATGATAGCCGAGGGACATGTACTGCGGTAAGGCAATGATCGAGGGACATGTTCGGATGGGATAACATCTCTCGATGATAGCCGAGGGACATGTACCACGGTAAAGCAATGATCAAGGGACATGTTCAGATGGGATTACATCCCTCGATGATAGCCGAGGGACATGTACCGCGGTAAGGCAATGATCGAGGGACATGTTCGGATTGGATAACATCTTTCGATGATAGCCGAGGGACATGTACCGCGGTAAGGCAATGATCGAGGGACATGTTCGGATGGGTTAACATCTCTTGATGATAGCTGAGGGTCATGTACCACGGTAAGGCAATGATCGAGGGACATGTTCGGATGGGATAACATCTCTCGATTATAGCCGAGGGACATGTACCGCGGTAAGGCAATGATCGAGGGACATGTTCAGATGGGATAACATCTCTCCATGATAGCCGAGGGACATGTACTGCGGTGAGGCAATGATCGAGGGACATGTTCGGATGGGATAACATCTCTCGATGATAGCCGAGCGACATGTACTGCGGTAAGGCAATGATCGAGGGACATGTTCGGATGGGATAACATCCCTCGATGATAGCCGAGGGACATGTACCGCGGTAAGGCAATGATCGAGGGACATGTTCGGATTGGATAACATCTCTCGATGATAGCCGAGGGACATGTACTGCGGTAAGGCAATGATCGAGGGACATGTTCGGATGGGATAACATCTCTCGATGATAGCCGAGGGACATGTACCACGGTAAAGCAATGATCAAGGGACATGTTCAGATGGGATTACATCCCTCGATGATAGCCGAGGGACATGTACCGCGGTAAGGCAATGATCGAGGGACATGTTCGGATTGGATAACATCTTTCGATGATAGCCGAGGGACATGTACTGCGGTAAGGCAATTATCGAGGGACATGTTCGGATGGGTTAACATCTCTTGATGATAGCTGAGGGTCATGTACCACGGTAAGGCAATGATCGAGGGACATGTTCGGATGGGATAACATCCCTCGATCATAGCCGAGGGACATGTACCGCGGTAAGACAATGATCGAGGGACATGTTCGGATTGGATAACATCTCTCGATGATAACCGAGGGACATGTACCGTGGTAAGGGAATGATCAAGGGACATGTTCGGATGGGATAACATCTCTCAATGATAGCCGAGGGACATGTACCACGGTAAGGCAATGATGGAGGGACATGTTCAGATGGTATAACATCCCTCGATGATAGCCGAGGGACATGTACCGCGGTAAGGCAATGATCGAGGGACATGTTCGGATTGGATAACATCTCTCGATGATAGCCGAGGGACATGTACCGTGGTAAGGCAATGATCGAGGGACATGTTCGGATGGGATAACATCTCTCGATGATAGCCGAGGGACATGTACCACGGTAAAGTAATGATTGAGGGACATGTTCAGATGGGATAACATCTCTCGATGATAGCCGAAGGACATGTACCGCGGTAAGGCAATGATCGAGGGACATGTTCGGATGGGATAACATCCCTCGATCATAGTCGAGGGTCAACTACCGCGGTAAGGCAATGATCGAGGGACATGTTCAGATGGGATAACATCTCTCGATGATAGCCGAGGGACATGTACCGCGGTAAGGCAATGATCGAGGGATATGTTCGGATGGGATAACATCTCTCGATGATAGCCGAGGGACATGTACCGCAGTAAGGCAATGATCGAGGGACATATTCGGATGGGATAACATCCCTCGATCATAGCCGTGGGACATGTACCGCGGTAAGGCAATGATCGAGAGACATGTTCGGATGGGATAACATCTCTCGATGGTAGCCGAGGGACATGTACCGCGGTAAGGCAATGATCGAGGGACATCTTCGGATGGGATAACATCTCTCGATGCTAGCCAAGGGACATGTACCACGGTAAGGCAATGATCGAGGGACATGTTCGGATAGGGTAACATCCCTCGATCCTAGCCGAGGGACATGTACCGCGGTAAGGCAATGATCGAGGGACATGTTCGGATAGGATAACATCTCTCGCTGATAGCCGAGGGACATGTACCGCGGTAAGGCAATGATCAAGGGACATGTTCAGATGGAATTACATCCCTCGATGATAGCCGAGGTACATGTACCGTGGTAAGGCAATGATCGAGGGACATGTTCGGATTGGATAACATCTTTCGATGATAGCCGAGGGACATGTACCGCGGTAAGGCAATGATCGAGGGACATGTTCGGATGGGATAACATCTCTCGATGTTATCCGAGGGACATGTACCGCGGTAAGGCAATGATCGAGGGACATGTTCGGATGGGATAACATCTTTCCATGATAGCCGAGGGACATGTACTGCGGTAAGGCAATGATCGAGGGACATGTTCGGATGGGATAACATCTTTCCATGATAGCCGAGGGACATGTACTGCGGTAAGGCAATGATCGAGGGACATGTTCGGATGGGATAACATCTCTCGATGATAGCCGAGGGACATGTACCGCGGTAAGGCAATGATCGAAGGACATGTTCGGTTGGGATAACATCCCTCGATGATAGCCGAGGGACATGTACCGCGGTAAGGCAATGATCGAGGGACATGTTCGGATGGGATAACATCCCTCGATCATAGCCGAGGGACATGTATCGCGGTAAGGCAATGATCGAGAGACTTGTTCGGATGGGATAACATCTTTCCATGATAGCTGAGGGACATGTACTGCGGTAAGGCAATGATCGAGGGACATGTTCGGATGGGATAACATCTCTCGATGATAGCCGAGGGACATGTACCGCGGTAAGGCAATGATCGAGGTACATGTTCAGATGGGATAACATCTCTCGATGATAGCCGAGGGATATGTACCGCGGTAAGGCAATGATCGAGGGACATATTCAGATGGGATAACATCCCTCGATCATAGCCGAGGTACATGTACCGCGGTAAGGCAATGATCGAGGGACATGTTCAGATGGGATAACATCACTCCATGATAGCCGAGGGACATGTACTGCGGTAAGGCAATGATCTAGGGACATGTTCGGATGGGATAACATCTCTCGATGATAGCCGAGCGACATGTACCGCGGTAAGGCAATGATCGAGGGACATGTTCGGATGGGATAACATCCCTCGATCATAGCCGAGGGACATGTACCGCGGTAAGGCAATGATCGAGGGACATGTTCGGATGGGATAACATCTCTCGATGTTATCCGAGGGACATGTACCGCGGTAAGGCAATGATCGAGGGACATGTTCGGATGGGATAACATCTTTCCATGATGGCCGAGGGACATGTACTGCGGTAAGGCAATGATCGAGGGACATGTTCGGATGGGATAACATCCCTCGATCATAGCCGAGAGACATGTACCGCGGTAAGGCAATGATCGAGGGACATGTTCGGATGGGATAACATCCCTCGATGATAGCCGAGGGACATGTACCGCGGTAAGGCAATGATCGAGGGACATGTTCGGATGGGATAACATCCCTCGATCATAGCCGAGGGACATGTACCGCGGTAAGGCAATGATCGAGAGACTTGTTCGGATGGGATAACATCTTTCCATGATAGCCGAGGGACATGTACTGCGGTAAGGCAATGATCTAGGGATATGTTCGGATGGGATAACATCTCTCGATGATAGCCGAGGGACATATACCGCGGTAAGGCAATGATCGAGGTACATGTTCAGATGGGATAACATCTCTCGATGATAGCCGAGGGACATGTACCGCGGTAAGGCAATGATCGAGGGACATATTCAGATGGGATAACATCCCTCGATGATAGCCGAGGTACATGTACCGCGGTAAGGCAATGATCGAGGGACATGTTCGGATGGGATAACATCCCACGATGATAGCCGAGGGACATGTAACGCGGTAAGGCAATGATCGAGGGACATGTTCGGATGGGATAACATCTCTCGATGATAGCCGAGGGTCATGTACCGCGGTAAGGCAATGATCGAGGGACATGTTCGGATGGGATAACATCTCTCGATGATAGCCGAGGGACATGTACCGCGGTAAGGCAATGATCGAGGGACATATTCAGATGGGATAACATCACTCCATGATAGCCGAGGGACATGTACTGCGGTAAGGCAATGATCTAGGGACATGTTCGGATGGGATAACATCTCTCGATGATAGCCGAGCGACATGTACCGCGGTAAGGCAATGATCGAGGGACATGTTCGGATGGGATAACATCCCTCGATCATAGCCGAGGAACATGTACCGCGGTAAGGCAATGATCGAGGGACATGTTCGGATGGGATAACATCTCTCGATGGTAGCCGAGGGACATGTACCGGGGTATGGCAATGATCGAGGGATATGTTCGGATGGGATAACATCTCTCGATGCTAGCCAAGGGACATGTACCGCAGTAAGGCAATGATCGAGGGACATGTTCGGATGGGATAACATCCCTCGATCATAGCCGAGGGACATGTACCGCGGTAAGGCAATGATCGAGGGACATGTTTGGATAGGATAACATCTCTCGATGATAGCCGAGCGACATGTACCGCGGTAAGGCAATGATAGAGGGACATGTACCGCGGTAAGGCAATGATCGAGGGACATGTTCGGATTGGATAACATCTTTCGATGATAGCCGAGGGACATGTACCGCAGTAAGGCAATGATCGACGGACATGTTCGGATGGAATAACATCTATCGATGATAGCCGAGGGTCATGTACCGCGGTAAGGCAATGATCGAGGGACATGTTCGGATGGGATAACATCTCTCGATGATAGCCGAGGGACATGTACCGCGGTAAGCCAATGATCGAGGGACATGTTCAGATGGGATAACATCTCTCCATGATAGCCGAGGGACATGTACTGCGGTAAGGCAATGATCGAGGGACATGTTCGGATGGGATAACATCTCTTGATGATAACCGAGCGACATGTACTGCGGTAAGGCAATGATCGAGGGATATGTTCGGATGGGATAACATCCCTCGATGATAGCCGAGGGACATGTACCGCGGTAAGGCAATGATCGAGGGACATGTTCGGATAGGATAACATCTGTCGATGATAGCCGAGGGACATGTACCGCGGTAAGGCAATGATCGAGGGACATATTCGGATGGGATAACATCCCTCGATGATAGCTGAGGGACATGTACCGCGGTAAGGCAATGATCGAGGGACATGTTCGGATGGGATAACATCCCTCGATGATAGCCGAGGGACAGGTACCGCGGTAAGGCAATCATCGAGGGACATGTTCGGATGGGATCACATCCCTCGATCATAGCCGAGGGACATGTATCACAGTAAGGCAATGATCGAGGGACTTGTTCGGATGGGATAACATCTCTCGATGATAGCCGAGGGACATGTACCGCGGTAAGGCAATGATCGAGGGACATGTTCGGATGGGATAACATCCCTCGATAATAGCCGAGGGACATGTACCGCGGTAAGACAATGATCGAGGGACATGTTCGGATTGGATAACATCTCTCGATGATATCCGAGGGACATGTACCGTGGTAAGGGAATGATCGAGGGACATGTTCGGATGGGATAACATCTCTCGATGATAGCCGAGTGACATGTACCGCGGTAAGGCAATGATGGAGGGACATGTTCAGATGGTATAACATCCCTCGATGATAGCCGAGGGACATGTACCGCGGTAAGGCAATGATCGAGGGACATGTTCGGATTGGATAACATCTCTCGATGATAGCCGAGGGACAGGTACCGCGGTAAGGCAATGATCGAGGGACATGTTCGGATGGGATAACATCTCTCGATGCTAGCCAAGGGACATGTACCGCGGTAAGGCAATGATCGAGGGACATGTTCGGATGGGATAACATCCCTCGATGATAGCCGAGAGACATGTACCGCGGTAAGGCAATGATCGAGGGACATGTTCGGATGGGATAACATCCCTCGATGATAGCTGAGGGACATGTACCGCGGTAAGGCAATGATCGAGTGACATGTTCGGATGGGATAAAATCTGTCGATGATAGCTGAGGGACATGTACCTTGGTAAGGCAATGATCGAGGGACATGTTCGGATGGGATAACATCCCTCGATGATAGCCGAGGGACATGTACCGCGGTAAGGCAATGATCGAGGGACATGTTTGGATTGGATAACATCTCTCGATGATAGCCGAGGGACATGTACCGCGGTAAGGCAATGATCGAGGGACATGTTCGGATGGGATAACAACTCTCGATGATAGTTGAGGGACATGTACCGCGGTAAGGCAATGATCGAGGGAGATGTTCGGATGGGCTAATATCCCTCGATCATAGCCGAGGGACATGAACCGCGGTAAGGCAATGATCGAGGGACATGTTCGGATGGGATAACATCTCTCGATGATAGCCAGCGACATGTACCGCGGTAAGGCAATGATCGAGGGACATGTTCGGATGGGATAACATCCCTCGATGATAGCCGAGGGACATGTACCGCGGTAAGGCAATGATCGAGGGACATGTTCGGATGGGTTAACATCTGTCAATGATAGCCGAGGGACATGTACCACGGTAAGGCAATGATCGAGGGTCATATTCGGATGGGATAACATCCCTCGATGATAGCTGAGGGACATGTACCGCGGTAAGGCAATGATCGAGGGACATGTTCGGATGGGATAACATCTCTCGGTGATAGCCGAGGGACATGTACTGCGGTAAGGCAATGATCGAGGGATATGTTCGGATGGGATAATATCTCTCGATGATAGCCGAGGGACATGTACCACGGTAAAGCAATGATCGAGGGACATGTTCGGATGGGATAACATCTCTTGATGATAGCCGAAGGACATGTACCACGGTAAGGCAATGATCGAGGGACATGTTCGGATGGGATAACATCCCTCGATGATAGCCGAGGGACATGTAACGCGGTAAGGCAATGATCGAGGGACATGTTCGGATGGGATAACATCTCTCGATGATAGCCGAGGGACATGTACCGCGGTAAGGCAATGATCGAGGGACATGTTCGGATGAGATAACATCTCTCGATGATAGCCGAAGGACATGTACCGCGGTAAGGCAATGATCAAGGGACATGTTCCGATGGGATAACATCCCTCGATCATAGCCGAGCGACATGTACCACGGTAAGGCAATGATCGAGGGACATGTTCGGATGGGATACAATATCTTGGATATAGCCGAGGAACATGTACCGCGGTAAAGCAATGATCGAGGGACATGTTCGGATGGGATAACATCTCTCGATCATAGCCGAGGGACATGTACAGCAGTAAAGCAATGATCGAGGGACATGTTTGGATGGGATAACATCCCTCGATGATAAGCCGAGGGAAATGTACCGCGGTAAGGCAATGATCGAGGGACATGTTCGAATGGGATAATATCTCTCGATGATAGCCGAGGGACATGTATCGGGGTAAGGCAATGATCGAGGGACATGTTCGGATGGGATACAATATCTCGGATATAGCCGAGGAACATGTACCGCGGTAAAGCAATGATCGAGGGACATGTTCGGATGGGATAACATCTCTCCATGATAGCCGAGGGACATGTACTGCGGTAAGGCAATGATCGAGGGACATGTTCGGATGGGATAACATCTCTTGATGATAACCGAGCGACATGTACTGCGGTAAGGCAATGATCGAGGGACATGTTCGGATGGGATAACATCCCTCGATGATAGCCGAGGGACATGTACCGCGGTAAGGCAATGATCGAGGGACATGTTCGGATGGGATAACATCTGTCGATGATAGCCGAGGGACATGTACCGCGGTAAGGCAATGATCGAGGGACATATTCGGATGGGATAACATCCCTCGTTGATAGCTGAGGGACATGTACCGCGGTAAGGCAATGATCGAGGGACATGTTCGGATGGGATAACATCCCTCGATGATAGCCGAGGGACAGGTACCGCGGTAAGGCAATCATCGAGGGACATGTTCGGATGGGATCACATCCCTCGATCATAGCCGAGGGACATGTACCGCAGTAAGGCAATGATCGAGGCACTTGTTCGGATGGGATAACATCTCTCGATGATAGCCGAGGGACATGTACCGCGGTAAGGCAATGATCGAGGGACATGTTCGGATGGGATAACATCCCTCGATCATAGCCGAGGGACATGTACCGCGGTAAGACAATGATCGAGGGACATGTTCGGATTGGATAACATCTCTCGATGATATCCGAGGGACATGTACCGCGGTAAGGGAATGATCGAGGGACATGTTCGGATGGGATAACATCTCTCGATGATAGCCGAGTGACATGTACCATGGTAAGGCAATGATGGAGGGACATGTTCAGATGGTATAACATCCCTCGATGATAGCCGAGGGACATGTACCGCGGTAAGGCAATGATCGAGGGACATGTTCGGATTGGATAACATCTCTCGATGATAGCCGAGGGACAGGTACCGCGGTAAGGCAATGATCGAGGGACATGTTCGGATGGGATAACATCTCTCGATGCTAGCCAAGGGACATGTACCGCGGTAAGGCAATGATCGAGGGACATGTTCGGATGGGATAACATCCCTCGATGATAGCCGAGAGACATGTACCGCGGTAAGGCAATGATCGAGGGACATGTTCGGATGGGATAACATCCCTCGATGATAGCTGAGGGACATGTACCGCGGTAAGGCAATGATCGAGTGACATGTTCGGATGGGATAAAATCTGTCGATGATAGCCGAGGGACATGTACCTTGGTAAGGCAATGATCGAGGGACATGTTCGGATGGGATAACATCCCTCGATGATAGCCGAGGGACATGTACCGCGGTAAGGCAATGATCGAGGGACATGTTTGGATTGGATAACATCTCTCGATGATAGCCGAGGGACATGTACCGCGGTAAGGCAATGATCGAGGGACATGTTCGGATGGGATAACAACTCTCGATGATAGTTGAGGGACATGTACCGCGGTAAGGCAATGATCGAGGGAGATGTTCGGATGGGCTAATATCCCTCGATCATAGCCGAGGGACATGAACCACGGTAAGGCAATGATCGAGGGACATGTTCGGATGGGATAACATCTCTCGATGATAGCCAGCGACATGTACCGCGGTAAGGCAATGATCGAGGGACATGTTCGGATGGGATAACATCCCTCGATGATAGCCGAGGGACATGTACCGCGGTAAGGCAATGATCGAGGGACATGTTCGGATGGGATAACATCTGTCAATGATAGCCGAGGGACATGTACCTTGGTAAGGCAATGATCGAGGGACATGTTCGGATGGGATAACATCCCTCGATGATAGCCGAGGGACATGTACCACGGTAAAGCAATGATCGAGGGACATGTTCGGATGGGATAACATCTCTTGATGATAGCCGAAGGACATGTACCACGGTAAGGCAATGATCGAGGGACATGTTCGGATGGGATAACATCCCTCGATGATAGCCGAGGGACATGTAACGCGGTAAGGCAATGATCGAGGGACATGTTCGGATGGGATAACATCTCTCGATGATAGCCGAGGGACATGTACCGCGGTAAGGCAATGATCGAGGGACATGTTCGGATGAGATAACATCTCTCGATTATAGCCGAAGGACATGTACCGCGGTAAGGCAATGATCAAGGGACATGTACCGATGGGATAACATCCCTCGATCATAGCCGAGCGACATGTACCACGGTAAGGCAATGATCGAGGGACATGTTCGGATGGGATACAATATCTTGGATATAGCCGAGGAACATGTACCGCGGTAAAGCAATGATCGAGGGACATGTTCGGATGGGATAACATCCCTCGATCATAGCCGAGGGACATGTACAGCAGTAAAGCAATGATCGAGGGACATGTTTGGATGGGATAACATCCCTCGATGATAAGCCGAGGGAAATGTACCGCGGTAAGGCAATGATCGAGGGACATGTTCGAATGGGATAATATCTCTCGATGATAGCCGAGGGACATGTATCGGGGTAAGGCAATGATCGAGGGACATGTTCGGATGGGATACAATATCTCGGATATAGCCGAGGAACATGTACCGCGGTAAAGCAATGATCGAGGGACATGTTCGGATGGGATAACATCTCTCGATGATAGCCGAGAGACATGTACCGAGGTAAGGCAATGATCGAGGGACATGTTCGGATAGGATAACATCTCTCGATGATAACCGAGAGACAGGTACCGCGGTAAGGAAATGATCGAGGGACATGTTCGGATGGGATAACATCTCTCGATGATAGCCGAGAGACATGTACCGCGGTAAGGCAATGATCGAGGGACATGTTCGGATGGGATAACATCCCTCGATGATAGCCAAGAGACATGTACCGCGGTAAGGCAATGATCGAGGGACATGTTCGGATGGGAAAACATCCCTCGATGATAGCTGAGGGACATGTACTGCGGTAAGGCAATGATCGAGTGACATGTTCGGATGGGATAACATCTGTCGATGATAGCAGAGGGACATGTACCGCGGTAAGGCAATGATCGAGGGACATGTTCGGATGGGATAACATCCCTCGATGATAGCCGAGGGACATGTAACGCGGTAAAGCAATGATCGAGGGACATGTTCGGATGGGATAACATCTCTCGATGATAGCCGAGGGACATGTACCGCGGTAAGGCAATGATCGAGGGACATGTTCGGATGAGATAACATCTCTCGATGATAGCCGAAGGACATGTACCGCGGTAAGGCAATGATCAAGGGACATGTTCCGATGGGATAACATCCCTCGATCATAGCCGAGCGACATGTACCACGGTAAGGCAATGATCGAGGGACATGTTCGGATGGGATACAATATCTTGGATATAGCCGAGGAACATGTACCGCGGTAAAGCAATGATCGAGGGACATGTTCGGATGGGATAACATCCCTCGATCATAGCTGAGGGACATGTACAGCAGTAAAGCAATGATCGAGGGACATGTTTGGATGGGATAACATCCCTCGATGATAAGCCGAGGGAAATGTACCGCGGTAAGGCAATGATCGAGGGACATGTTTGAATGGGATAATATCTCTCGATGATAGCCGAGGGACATGTATCGGGGTAAGGCAATGATCGAGGGACATATTCGGATGGGATACAATATCTCGGATATAGCCGAGGAACATGTACCGCGGTAAAGCAATGATCGAGGGACATGTTCGGATGGGATAACATCTCTCGATGATAGCCGAGAGACATGTACCGAGGTAAGGCAATGATCGAGGGACTTGTTCGGATAGGATAACATCTCTCGATGATAACCGAGAGACAGGTACCGCGGTAAGGAAATGATCGAGGGACATGTTCGGATGGGATAACATCTCTCGATGATAGCCGAGAGACATGTACCGCGGTAAGGCAATGATCGAGGGACATGTTTGGATGGGATAACATCCCTCGATGATAGCCAAGAGACATGTACCGCGGTAAGGCAATGATCGAGGGACATGTTCGGATGGGAAAACATCCCTCGATGATAGCTGAGGGACATGTACTGCGGTAAGGCAATGATCGAGTGACATGTTCGGATGGGATAACATCTGTCGATGATAGCAGAGGGACATGTACCGCGGTAAGGCAATGATCGAGGGACATGTTCGGATGGGATAACATCCCTCGATGATAGCCGAGGGACATGTAACGCGGTAAGGCAATGATCGAGGGACATGTTCGGATGGGATAACATCTCTCGATGATAGCCGAGGGACATGTACCGCGGTAAGGCAATGATCGAGGGACATGTTCGGATGAGATAACATCTCTCGATGATAGCCGAAGGACATGTACCGCGGTAAGGCAATGATCAAGGGACATGTTCCGATGGGATAACATCCCTCGATCATAGCCGAGCGACATGTACCACGGTAAGGCAATAATCGAGGGACATGTTCGGATGGGATACAATATCTTGGATATAGCCGAGGAACATGTACCGCGGTAAAGCAATGATCGAGGGACATGTTCGGATGGGATAACATCCCTCGATCATAGCCGAGGGACATGTACAACAGTAAAGCAATGATCGAGGGACATGTTTGGATGGGATAACATCCCTCGATGATAAGCCGAGGGAAATGTACCGCGGTAAGGCAATGATCGAGGGACATGTTCGAATGGGATACTATCTCTCGATGATAGCCGAGGGACATGTATCAGGGTAAGGCAATGATCGAGGGACATGTTCGGATGGGATACAATATCTCGGATATAGCCGAGGAACATGTACCGCGGTAAAGCAATGATCGAGGGACATGTTCGGATGGGATAACATCTCTCGATGATAGCCGAGAGACATGTACCGAGGTAAGGCAATGATCGAGGGACATGTTCGGATAGGATAACATCTCTCATGGTAACCGAGAGACAGGTACCGCGGTAAGGAAATGATCGAGGGACATGTTCGGATGGGATAACATCCCTCGATGATAGCCAAGAGACATGTACCGCGGTAAGGCAATGATCGAGGGACATGTTCGGATGGGAAAACATCCCTCGATGATAGCTGAGGGACATGTACTGCGGTAAGGCAATGATCGAGTGACATGTTCGGATGGGATAACATCTGTCGATGATAGCCGAGGGACATGTACCGCGGTAAGGCAATGATCGAGGGACATGTTCGGATGGGATAACATCCCTCGATGATAGCCGAGGGACATGTACCGCGGTAAGGCAATGATCGAGGGACATGTTCGGATGGGATAACATCTCTCGATGGTAGCCGAGGGACATGTACCGCGGTAAGGCAATGATAGAGGGACATGTTCGGATGGGATAACATCTCTCGATGATAGCCGAGGGACATGTACCGCGGTAAAGCAATGATCGAGGGACATGTTCGGATGGGATAACATCCCTCAATCATAGCCGAGGGACATGTACCGCGGTAAGGCAATGATCGAGGGACATGTTCGGATGGGATAACATCTCTCGATGGTAGCCGAGGGACATGTACCGCGGTAAGGCAATGATCGAGAGACATGTTCGGATGGGATAACATCTCTCGATGTTAGCCAAGGGAAATGTACCACGGTAAGGCGATGATCGAGGGACATG